>JBAGKK010019921.1:0-11528 GCA_037177015.1 Euceroptres primus | reverse complement strand
ATTATTTCGAAAGTAACGAGAAAAGTAACGATTTTTATAGTTACCGTTACTGAAAAAATGTAACTAGTTACCAATTCATTACCTATTTTCAAAAGTAATTTTGTTACTATCATCGTTACCCAGAAAAAGTAACTAGTTAAAGTAACTAGTTACTTTTAACTAGTTACTTCCCATCACTGCTTATGACGTTTGATCAAAGTAAGAAACTAAAATTCTATGTCATGGACCTATCCTTGAATTAAGCTTACGATGCAGCCAACCCAATTATATATATTTATTTACCACGTAATATCGCGTTGTCCCTGATCCGACCATAGCATGCAAGTCTTGTATAATCTCTATTATGTAATGCAACAAAGGTTGGTAATTCAGCATCACTGAAGGTTCAAATTAATTTATTCTACACTTATTAGAATTAGAAATTTAAATACTATTATGAAGAAATTTGACTTAAACCTCTATATACTGCCGTCTAAAGTAAAAAGATACATAAGCAACATTGTCGCTTAGATCGACTTTTCCATTGCTAGGTTTAAGAGAATAACCCTAAACCACAAAGTCACTTACGTATCTTTTTACTTTGGACGGCAGTATACTCTTCCTATCTCCAATGTAATTATTTTTCTTTTTCGATTACATAAATTATTAGTTTGTTTGCCGATCAACATGGATTCATAAATGATTACATAAATTCAAGAGAATCAGAAAAACATTAAGTTTTAAGTCTGAAGTACTAAGTTCAGTGCTACGAAAAATAAAAAGTTCAATGTAATTACACTAGGAAGTAAACAACTGGCATGTTATATCTATGGATTAATCAATCAATCGATTCTAATCTAAAATTTAAAGTTTTTTCGAACTTTGGAACCAGGAAGGAGACACTTGTCTATATTTATTCAGAAGTTACTATTTGATTTTCGGTAAATAGAGATAAGATTTCTTTCGATAGAAACTAATTTTCTGTGATAGAAAATCGTACACTGTTTCGACGAATTTAACGAAATGTGGAGATTCTTTATCTTGAATAAGTGCATTGTTTGTCTGTTGACAATGGTTACAATGAGAACTGATTATACAAAGGAAGTGAACCCTCGTGTAAAAATCACCTTGTATAGATAAATACCTTTTTGAAAAAGAAGCAGGAAAATTTTGTCGTATTTAAAACATTAAAAGAGGCAATTAGCGTAACCCTTGTTAGCTGCAATGACGTCGATAAGAAGTCCTGGTGCACTGAACTCATGGTCGTCTGCAGAGGACGTCTTGAAGAGATAAATGATCGAATGACAAATGCACACGTGCAAAAAACTCGCACACCCACGATGGTACCTTCATTGCATCAAGATTCTTATCGTCCAACGTCAACAAAGTCTGCAGTCGAATCACAGGATGAGCAAATGCATAAAATGAACAAAGAGGATAATAAATAATAAGCATGAACATTGACCCATCAAGTCTTAAAAAAGAATACCATAAAAATTTATTCAACCATTATTTATACCATTTTCCATTTATTTATCTTTTATTTTGAAGAAATTCTCAAGAGTTTCTTTTTATCTTTTACAAGGCAGGAAAAATTGTATCCTATTTAAGTATTTCCGCGCTTTATTCCTTTCAATTCCTCTAACGATTAGAAGGTCATAGGCGCAGAATTTCCGCGACTGACGATTATATCATGCAACTGACCTTGCTTACATTTACAATAGTAACCGCGAAGTTCCGAGTGACCATATCGAATGTCGAGAATATTGAAAGGAATATTCTGGGAAATCGAACTTCTTGTTAATTCTTTCCTTATCTGTATTATCTGACTTCACTGGTTACTCCTTCTCATACCGTTATAATTGATCATTACAAGGTAAAGTGACACATTGAAAAATGTATGTATTTTTTACGAAATATTGTCAACTTTTATCATCTATTATTTTTTATTTTGTTACACATTTTTTCTACCTTCTTTGCATGTTTTTTACAGACCTAATAAATGTTTTTTTTGACAGATGAGGATCCAAACAATGACCGAAGTGTTTCAAAAATAATTAACGCATCTTTTCTTTTGACCTTCATTTCCATGACTGGTGCTTCACGATTTAATATTTAATATGTACCATACGTATATTAGAGTGGTCCAAATTTCTTTCTTTGAATTTTCATTCTCTCACCCCCCAAATTTGTTCGAATCGACCAAAAAATTCCTGTTTTGAAAAAAATATGTTCGAATCGACAAAAAATTTCCTTTTTTGAAAAAAAATGTTCGAATCGACAAAAAAATGCCTTTTTTGAAAAAAATGACGTTTAGAAGTTCCGCAAACCCCATGAAGTTTAACACGTATTTCCCATGAGAAAAAAAGACGGTTTTGTAACTTTTATTCAGAATCGACAATATTAGGTGAATCGAATTGATCGTCAACATTTCTCTTCAGAATGAGCCATAGAATACGAATCAACAATTAGTTTTTAAATATCACCCCTATAAGTCTGTTTTATAGGGTTACAAAAAATCCCATAAGTGAAAAATTGAGTTTTGTGAGTTTTTGGCTCTAATGATGATTTTTTGCAGTTTTTGAAATACAAATTGTTTCTAATACATAAAATATTACTCTATTTTGATAATTAAATGTTTAAATAAATTTTTTAAACAATTTATTATTGTTTATAGCAATTTTCTCTTAGAATAGAGTTAGAATGTCGCGGTTTTTTTCGAATTTTTCAACATTTTTCCAAATTTTCAGTTAGGACGAGGCAATCATTAATGAAAGTTAACCGAAATAATTGTTTAAACAATTTATTATTATTTATAACAATATTCTCTTAGAATAATGCTAGAGAGTTGCGGCTTTTTCTAAAATTTTCCACTTTTTGTCCACCTATCAATTAGAGTGAGGTAATAATTAATTGAAGTTAACAAAAATAATTATTTAAACAATTTATTATTGTTTTTATAAATATTCGCTTTGAATAAGGCTAGAAAGTTGCAGTTTTTTCTGAAATTTTCAACTTTTTGTCCACTTTTCACTTAGAGTGAGGAAATAATTAAAGCAATTTAGCAGGCATAATTGTTTAAACAAATTATTATATATTATGATATATTACTTATAATACTTACATAGTTATTATTTATTTTTTACATTATGATTTCCTATATTAATGTTAGATAGTTGTGGTTTTTTTCTGAAATTATCAACTTTTTGTCCACTTTTCACTTAGTGAGGTAATAATTAATGAAAGTTAACAAACATCATTGTTTAAACAAATATTATTTTTTTAACAGTATTCTCTTAGAATAATGCTGGAAAGTTGCGGTTTTTTCTAAAATTTTTCACCTTTTGTCTACTTTTTAATTAGAGTGAGGTACTAATTATTTCAAGTGAAAAAACGTAATTGTTTAAACAATTTATTATTTTTAATAATATTCTCTTTTAATCAGTGTAGAATAGTCCAGAAAGTTTAGAAGTTTTTAGAAAAGTTCTTTAGAATTTAGAAATTTAGAATTTAGAATAAATTTAGAATTTAGAAAAGTTTAGAAGTTGAATAAGCTAGAAAGTTGCGTTTTTTTTAAATATTCAACTTTTTGTCCACTCTTTGCTTAGAGTGAGTTAATAATTAATTAAATTTGACAAAAATTATTATTTTAACAACTAATTATTGTTTATAATCATCCTCTCTAGTAGTAATGCTAGAAAGTTGCATTTTTTCTGAAATCTTCAGTTTTGACTTTTTAGTTATGAACAAATAATAAATGAACATCAACAAGAATAATTTTTTTAACAATACTTTATTTTTTTAAAGTGAAATGTTTTTAATCTTTCGATAATGTTTTACAAATATTAATTTAAACAAAAAGGCACTAGGCTACAGTAGACAATTTAAACAAAAAGGCTACAGTAGAGATAAAAACAAAGGATGGAATAATCAGGAGTAGGTGGGAGAAGTGAGAAGTGGGTCTATAAATGACTTGTAAAAATTTTGTTTTTATTACTTTGTAATAAACGAAGTTTATTGCAAAGTGTAAAAGAAAAATTTGGAATTGCACACATTTTACTATCAGCCCCCTCCCCCTCCTTCCCTGGCGTAAACATGAGATTAAAAAGGCCTGAATCAAATAATTAATTGCTATAAGATAGGCTTTTTGTTTAAATTAATATTTATAAAATATTGTTATAATAAATTAATTATTTGATTGTAATAATTAACTTGCATTAATTATTACCTCACTAAGTGAAAAGTGGACAAAAACTTGAATATTTCAGAAACCGCAACTTTCTAGCATTACTATAGGAGAAGATAGTTAAAAATAATAATTATTTATTTAAACAATTATGTTTGTTAAATTTCAATTAATATAATGTCACTCTAAGCGAAAAGTGGACAAAAACTTGAATATTTCAGAAACCGCAACTTTCTAGCATTACTATAGGAGAAGATAGTTATAAATAATAATTATTTGTTTAAACAATTATGTTTGTTAAATTGCAATTAATACAATGTTATTCTAAGCGAAAAGTGGACAAAAAGTTGAATATTTCAGAAAAAACCGCAACTTTTTAGCATTATTTAAACAGAATATTATTAAAAATAATTTTAAATTGCTTAAAAATTATGTTTATTAACTTGGAATAATTATTACTTCACTATAATTGAGAAGTGAACAAAAGGTGGAAAATTTTAGAAAAAACCGCAACTTGATATCATTATTCTAAGACAATATTGTTATAAATAATAGTAAATTGTTTAAAAAGTTATTTCTGTTAACTTTCATTTATTATTGCCTCGCTGTAACCGAAAAGTTGAAAGGAAGTTGACAAATTCGGAAAAAACTGCGATCTTCTAACTCTATTCTAAGAAAATTTTACTATAAACTATAATAAACTGTAATTTTTTTTGGCCTTTTACGGCTATTAATACAAATTTTATTTCATCAGAGGAGAGTCAATTTATGCAGATATCTGCTATATCGACCTCTTGATGAAAGTTATTTTTATAAACTAATTTTAAGACTGATTTTAAAATTTTTCGCGTTTTAAAATTAGTTTATAAAAAGAATTTGCATTAAGAGGTCGATATAGCAGATATCTGCATAAATTGACTCTCCTCTGATGAAATAAAATTTGTATTAATAGCCGTAAGAGGCCAAAAACAATTAAAATTTATGTAATATACTAAAAGAAACGGCAAAAATAATCAAATAATAAACTGTTTAAACAATTTATTAAAACATCTAATTGCCAGAAGAAAGTAATATCTTATGTATTAGAAACAATTTGTACTAAAGAAAAACTGTGAAAAAATCATAATTAGTGCCAAAAACTTGCAAAACCCAATTTTTCACTTATGGGGTTTTTTTGGGACCCTATAAACCAGACTTATGGGGGTGATATTTAAAACATAATTGTTGATTCGTGTTTTATGGCTAATTGTGAAGAAAAATGTTCAGTTTCAACTCGATTCACCTAATATTAACGATTCTGAATAAAATTTACAAAAACGTCTTTTTTCCTTATGAGAAATACGTGTTAAATTTCATGGGGCTTGCGGAACCTCTAAATATCATTTTTTTTTTTTAAAAGGCATGTTTTTGTGGATTCGAACAAATTTTGGGAGTGAGAGCATGAAAATTCGATGACAAAAATTTTTACCACCCTAATACACATTCAGTGCTGCCGGAGTCGCAAAATTCGAAAAAGTGACTTTATTCTATGGAGGACTATGCATAAAGGTCATTTAATTATTCCTAGGGAGTTTTCTATGATACGCAACTACATTCATGTTACAGCTGGGAAATGAAAATTTGTCGAATTCTGATTTTGAGAATCTTGAAAAATGAGCTGCAACAAAATTAACACTCGCGGTTTTCTGTATATAGAGAAGTAATTGGATTTATTCGAAGAATAAATAATTTTTTACAAGTTTTGTGTTTTGTGATTCTGGAATTTGCAGGTGGATATAGGACAGCGACTATTGTCGAGATTCGTTTTAGAATTTAACATACAAATTCACGTTACATTAAGTTTGTTCGACTCAACGAGGCGGAAACCGCGCGTTCTCTTTGAACGAGTGCCAATACCCGTTTCGTTCTGCAAATCTAGTATCCCATTGGAGCAACTTCCTCTGAATCTTGGGGCTAATCCTTCCAGAGTCGCTAAATCATTCGCGTCGAGCGATTTTCCAAGAGGTTCGTTTTCTCACCCTACAACCTCAGAACGAGGTTCAAAGGTCGAAGAAAACCGTTAAGATTCTAGACGAAGGTCGACGTGTGTCAAGATGTATGTCTCAGGCGAGATAACATTCATTTCTCTGTTCCCTACACTTCTTCAGTTGGCCTTTGACTCTTCACGAGTAGACTATCGCAAAAGGAAAAAAGTGGAAGCAGCTATCTTGTTTTGAAAAATGTCTTTTCAGCTAAAGAGTTGGGGCTAAAACGCGAGGAGAAATTTGGCAGAATAAATGAAGGCCAATCGAAAAAAACGTCGAGATGAAAGGTAATATAATGACTTAGGAAATGACTTAGGTAAAGTCATTAAAGATAATGACTTAGGAAAAAGTCGACAAGTGATTAAGGATTTTCACCTCTAATTGCACCTCATATTTTTAAAATAGATTTATAAAATCGAGGAAAATATCAATATTGGTAAATATAACAAATTTCAAAAGGAAAATTAAGGGTCGATATAGAAAAAATAGTTTGACCTATAATTGTTTATTCATTTCTAAATTTCTAAATTTATAATTCTTTATAAATTTCTAAATTTATAATTCTTTATAAATTTCTAAATTTATAATTTTTTATAAATTTATAGATAACTATAAAATAGTTATTTTAGATTTTCTTTCACTTCAGAAAACAATCTCTGATTCAATCTCCATTATTGATAGCGTAATTTATTCTTGGAAATATTATCTATAATTCTATTTGGATAAATTTGATTAAAAATAAGCTTTTCAGATAGGTAAAGAGTCTCAAAGAATATTAGTTAAATAACAATTTGCTTTTTGCAAATTAAATCAGAACCAACCAAATAGAGTGGTGTTATTTTCCTCGATTTTACGTTATTGCGATATGTGGTGAATATCCTTAAGGGAGGTCTTAGGACTTGAAGAAAAACAAGATTAGAAAAGATAAAATTGAGGATAATGTATAAAGACATTTATACAAATGTAAATTCATCAAAGTACCGTCATTAATTACTGAAATGTAACTTCTAACCTGAATATCCGATGCAAAAACATATTTTTTAAAAAATTATTCAACAAGTTCGATAAGTTTATTATAATTAAAACTTTTTTCAACTTCCTGTGAATGTTTTAAACAATTTTTATTTGTTTACATAATTTTTTTATCTCAAAATATCGTGAATTAATGATATTTCTATTGCACTACCCAGATGAAAAAATTATGCATAATCTACGCATAATAAACTATTGGTAGTCACTATGCAAAAAATTATGCATAATTTATGCATATTTAATAAATCTGAAGGTATCAAAATATTGCCAACAGTTGA
The DNA here is from genome assembly GCA_037177015.1 of Euceroptres primus. Taxonomy (NCBI): domain Eukaryota; kingdom Metazoa; phylum Arthropoda; class Insecta; order Hymenoptera; family Figitidae; genus Euceroptres; species Euceroptres primus. Next base: position 4,029 of record JBAGKK010019921.1, on the reverse strand, counting down.
AAACTAGTTGTTATTTGCTTGCAACATTTTGATACCTTTAGATTTACTGAATATGCATAATTTTTTGCATAGTGACTACCTTCATTATGCATAAATAATGCATAATTTTTCCACCTGGGTACAACCTCGAAAATTGGTATGAAAGGTCGGCGAATTAGTTTCAGTTATTCTAAGCAGTTCCTAAAATTGTATACAATAATTCTGAACCCAGAAATATTAATCTCTTCAACAATTATCAGTATTTGGAGAAAGTAGAAATTATGATAAAGTAACGTAACTACTTCAATAATTTTCAAAAAGAATTTTGATTTCCTTCTGGTTACCAAAAGAAATAATGAAATATAACTAATAATTAGTAGAAATTTTCACTAAAGTAAATTAGTGTCTCTTTTTTCACTAATTCAAATTTAGAGAGTTTCTTGGCTCTCTTACATCACAGAACGATACATGAGATCACGGTTGGGTACCGTATGTTAAATGTTAAATTGAAATCCCGACCGTCTTCGTGTCTTCGACGTTGTTCCAAGCGATTTATATTAACGCGCGGTTAATTAACTCGATCATTGAAACCGGTTTTTCGCCCCTTTCCACGTGAGGAATGCTCAATGAGAGTTCCGATGTAATTATGTTAAAATATTGTGATTAAACGAGAACATTATATCGATACTGATATAACCTATGTGTCGCGACACTTTCAGTTTTCTCACTCTCCTCAAAAACGAATCAGGGTGGTTTTATATGTGCATTGGGCACGATAATTTTCGATTTAAGCACGATATTAGAAGATAATTTTCCGTATTCAATATTGTATTATTCCAAAGCCTATGCATAAAGTATTTTTTACTGAAATTAATTAACAAATTTGGAAACACTAAGTAGAAACATCGAACAGAACTTTCCAGATATTATTTTAGTTTTATTTTTACTGGAAGAAATTGTCGACCTTGTGTTAAAACAAGCAGTTGCTGAACTACTTATGCGAATAAATTGCTAAGAAAAAAGCAATAAATAAAATGTGATTTTTTGTCGATACCAAATGAGGAAGATAAGGAATGACTGACAGTTTTACACATTGGGAATCGAGGTTGCGCATGTACAGCTTATCGGAAGCTTTTTACAATCTGGTTCTTCGTTCAGGTGCTCATGCAAGTAAACATATCGGAAAAATATATTATACGCGAGTTGATATAAACCGGACGGGGGGATTCTTTCTTGCACTGATATGTTTATTTAAATATTTATGTCTCCACACTCCCTCTTCTTTTATTCAGACGATGGACCGCAGCTGAAATCGGTACCTTAATCGCGCCGCAAAAATACTTTCGGTGCTTCGGCTCCTTCGAACAGCACGTCATTTGTACGTAGGGCAATTTTACGTTTTTATTGCTTGCACCGGGGCGGCCTTTTCAATGCTAAATTGTTTCAGGCGGACTTGATATGCACTTTAAATAAACGGGGGATAGGAATTTGGCGAACAAGTTCTCGAGACCTTAAGAGAAGGAATAATAAATCATGTTTTTTAAAAACGTAAAAATGGTTCACAATTTTTTGACGTCATAGTTTCTTCTAAAAGAAATTTCATATTATTTCATGTTATCAATAAACGTAAAATTTTCATGTTATTAATGAACGTAAAATAATTGAATTTAGAAATAAATAGGTCAGTTGCATGTATTATAAAATTAGTTTGAATGTCTGACTATAATAAAAGTTGTACTACTGATTAATAGTTCCTTTATGCTTCTTTTAGTCTCTGTTAAAAAGTTATTTGTCTACATTTTTTTGATCTTTTACCAGAAAAGTTCAGTGAAGGGAGAATATAAAATAAACATCCTTCTTCGTGTCCTTCTGTGCTGCCAGGATGCGTGAAAGGACAACCGGTTTGCCTGTTTCAGGCGCAGGACTAGCCGAAAATCAGTGATGGACACATAAAAAGTTCAATTTAAAAAATTCACAAAAATTCCTACAGTTAAAATTTGCTCTTTTAGTTAAAAAAAATTACTAATATTAACTATAAAATTAAAGATTTTGGAGAATACACTTTTAGTTAATCAATGAAAAAAAAAAACAGAAACAAAAGATCGCAGTTTCTTAAGATAATTCAGAGGTAAACATTGTCACCAACGAAAATTAACTTTAGAGGGATAAATTTTGTCCGAAATATGGAGATAATTTTCGTTTGTTTTACCATGACAACACATAGTGCTTTGTTTGATTTGGGAGTGATGTTGCAATAAACTATGTTGTAATTTCATGACAATTTTGTGATTGTTATAAACAAATTTTATAAAAAAATGCACAGTTTGAGAAATTTTTTAAAGTTTCAGTTACTTTTTTTTTAACGTACTTTTGTTAGTCGTTCTAATAATACTTTTGTAAACTATATTGTCATTTCAGGACAAATGTCATTTTTAGGAACAAATTTTATAAACAAATGTGCAGTTTGAGCAATTTTTGAGTGTTTGAGGTACTTTTTTTAAAATGTGCTTTGTTTGACATGGTAGTGATATTTCAATAAACTATATTGTCATTTCATAAGAATTTGGTGATTATTATAAACAAATTCACAGTTTGAGCAATTTTTAAGAGTTTCAGTTACTTTTTTTTTAAACGTACTTTCTTAGTCTTGCTAATGATACTTTTCTCAATTATATTGTTATTTCATGACAAATTCGATTGTTATAAACAAATTTTATAAATAAATGCGCAGTTTGAGCCATTTTTGAGTGTTTGAGATACTTTTTTTTTTAAACGTGCTTTGTTGGGCTTACCAATATTACATTAATATGTCACGTTTAAAAACAAAAGTACCTCAAATACTTAAAAATTGCTCAAACTGCGCATTTATTTATAAAATTTGTTTATAACAATTAAATTTTTCATGAAATGACAATATAATTGAGAAAAGTATCACTAGCAAGACTAACAAAGTACGTTTTAAAAAAAAGTAACTGAAACTCTTAACAATTGCTCAATCTGTACATTTGTTTATAAAAATTTGTTTATAACAATCACAAACTTGTTATGAAATGACAATATACTTTATTGAAAAATCACTGCCACGTCAAACAAAGCACATTTTAGAAAAAAGTACCTACAACACTAAAAAATTGCTCAAAGAGCGCATTTGTACATGACATTTGTCATGTAATGACAATATAGTTTACAAAAGTAGCACTAGAAAAACTAACAAAGTACGTTTAAAAAAAGTAACTGAAACTCTTAAAAATTGCTCAAACTGTGCATTTGTTTATAACAATAAGAAATATATTCCGTTTTGTCTTGATATGTTTTTATGTTACTTTAAATTGGATTAAAAACGAAAATCCCTTAATAATTATCTAAAACCACTCAAAAATCACCTACCATTGCTTATAACAATACAATTGCTAATAACAATTGATTAATTTATAATAAACTATTAGGTTATGTTTCACGAATGTTTATTTATTGATTGAAAACTAATATCAATCATTTTGAATTGTGTATTATTATAGTAACAATATCTTAAATTTTACGATTTTTGCCAACTTTGTGTATAAATAAACAATATTTTTTTTTCAAATCGGCCGCCAGGGATCTCTTAAGAATTTAGTTAGCTTAAATTTGCAAAAAAAATTTTAAATCGGTTAAAAATTGTAGCCGGAATCGTATTTTGAACATTTTTTCGCCATTTTGCCCCACTGTGCGCCACACAGTGTGGACAAAAGCACTTTTTGTGGACAAAAGTCAATTTGCAAGCCAATTTTCAGTAAATTTTGATGGTTTTTTTTAAATAAGGTAAGGCTTACAGGTATAACGACTCGGTGCAGAAAATTCACTTTGTCCAGACAAAAATTTTTTACTTAACAACAAAATAAACAATATTTTTTTCCAAACTTTTCAGAAGTACCTTTTTTTTTAAGATCTTCAAATTAACTAAAAAAGAACTTAAGTCAGTGTAATAACTATCTAGCAACAATTTACAGTAGGTTAGAGTAAGAAAAAAATTATTTATAATATTTTAAACAAATTAATGAACAAAAGCCA
>JBAGKK010019900.1:0-11529 GCA_037177015.1 Euceroptres primus | reverse complement strand
ACTACAACTTACTTCTCATGCGTGAGATTTCTGGCTCCAGGCAGAACCAGAGAACCTGGTGGCTGGTTCTGGAATTTAACCTACCCCTGGCGTCTTTCCTCGCAATCAAAGTTACACTTAAACGCCCTCCGTGTCTTCTCTATACCTATCTTCACTCAACGATAGAACTAACTTTGACAACCAGCAGACGTTAATCAACTTACTTTCATACTATATGAACATAGATTCCTATAAAAGACATTTTGGTTGATACAACCGTTTTTTTGAAGGATACCGCAGCACTCTAGCAAAAGGAAAGGCTTCTTCTGGATTTTGTCTCTTAATGACTGAAATAATATGATTACCCATATAATTATATTATTATAATTACATAACTTATATATATATATATATATATATATATATATTAGAATTATATATATATATATATATATATATATACTAGAATTATATAAGTATGTACTACATTAATATATTGATAATTAATTATATTAATTATTATAATTACGCAATTAAATAATCATAGAATAATAAAATAATTATTATTATTTGTTATTTCGAATTTTTAAGATTTATTTATTTTTTTATATTATATTTATATTAAATTATTTTACTGATGTAATTTTGTAATTATTATAAATATTTTTTTCTAAACATTTTACAATTTTCGGTTTTCGTCTAAGTTATTATGTTGCTATTGTAAATATTTGATACACACTGCCCTGGTTTGGGTTGCCATGGCGATCTCAGTTCGTTCCAGATGGCGCTGCCGATGATATTTTCCTTATGCTGTCAACTGATTCTCATGTCAGTTTTTAGTTCCGTTTTTACTGTTTTTGAGTAAATAATCGCTATCGTTTGGTTTTCGTATGTAATTTCGGGCTTGAAGTTTTATTGTGAATCTTCGGGAGTGCGGCTTTGTAGTGCAAGTGCCGTGTTTGAGTGTATGGGCTGTATGGTAGTATTAGTGTGTACATGTGCCGGCCAAGCATCCTTTTCCATCAAGGATTTCCCGGATTTTCCCTTGGATTTGCTGTACCAAAGGAGTCAAGTGCCCTTAGGAAAACTACAAGGTACCATCTAAACCCAGCGGTAACGCCGGGAAATCTTTATTTTGGCCTAAAAATGCGGACTAAAATAGTAATTTTTCCTATGCATTTTCCGGGCCGGGGCTCTTAAGTTTGCTTACGAATAAGTAAAATTGAACGCTTCAAAGTTTGGGGGGATATTCTTTCAAAATAATGATTAATGCGAGGATATCCACCCCCGATTCGCAGAGTCCATAATAAACCAGAAAACCAATTGTTTTCCCTCGGTTGATCACGCTCAACTTTTCTGGAACTGAACGGATAAAAGTTATCAAATGTTGTCAATCGAGTAAAGACACAAAACCTACGAGAGAACCCAATCCATATAGATCATCTGACTGGACCAACCGTTGAGGCTTTTAGCGGATGTTGAGACATTAACATTCAATTCTAATATAATGGCTCGACATCCACCCGAAAGAATCGGTAATGAGAACAACATTAGATGTGAACACCAACATTCGCAAATTAGCAACAAAACCACTCGAATAACTCAAGGAAAAATAGTCTGAAGCAATAATTATTTGTAAACGTAAGTTGTAAAGTTCTAAATTTAGAAGGCTTCCAAAGACCAATAAAAATATTTCAATATCTATCTTTCCAGGTTACCATGAGCGAAGAAGAAATTGATGTTACCTTTAAGGAAAAATGCACAGAAATATTTGATGACCTACAAACCGAAGAACTCAATACGGAAAAAGTAACGTTTATTAATAGTCTAACAAAAACTTATTTCAAAATATTTTCCGACGTCTGTTATACTTAACTGATCCAGCACAAAATTACATTAAGTGAAAATTATATACTACTTTCAACCCCTGCATCTTCATTCAGTGGAACAGCTAGAAAATATTTATAAACAAATCACCGGGTTAAGAAAAATAGCAGCAGCCAAATCTTTAGACTCACTATATAACAATAAAATTAAATAAGCCTGGAGGTGGTTAGGATTAGACGAACCCATGAAATGGAAAATATGTATTCATTTTGATACCCTTAACGAAAAAATAAACTCATCCACAGAAGATTATAAAACTTCAACGAAGTCCAAGGCTTAATTGATAGAAGTACTTTTTGTTTCATTTTTGACCTCCAAGAGTCATATTATCACAAAAATTGACGAAAAAGACATTAACAAAACAGCTTTTACAAGCCCCGTGGGTCAATTGGAATTAAACTTTCTACCTCCAACTGCAAAAGGATCAGAGGTTACGTTTCTAAAACTGTTAAGGGCCCTGGCCTGGAAAATGCATTAGAAAAATGACTATTTTCGTTGACATTTTTAGATCAAAATAGAGGTTTCCCGGCGTTACCGCCGGGTTTAGATGATACCTTGTAGTTTTCCTAAGAACGCTTGACTCCATTGGCACCGCAAATCCGAGGGAAAAGCACCCCTAGATTTAATTTCAAAACTTGTGAACAATAAGGGTGCCTCAGGAGGGTTGCCGGATGTGGTCCTAATAGTCAAAAAGAGAATTTAAAATTTTTTGGGTACTTTGGTACTTTGGAAATTGTCATTTTTAAAATTTATCTAGAAATTCGTCTTTTGTACTTTAAAAATTGTCATTTTTAACATTTACCTAGTAATTTATTTTTAAACCACCCCTCGGTTTATTTTAAAAACTTGTGAGTAATAGAGGTGCCTCCGAAGGGTTGCCAGTTATGATCCTAATAGTCGAAAATAATAGTCAAAATTTTTTGGAGACTTTGGTACTTTGAAAATTGTCATTTTTTACATTTATCTAGAAATTTTTATGAAGTCGCCCCTAGGTTTGATTTAAAAACTTGTGAATATTAGGGGTGCCTCAGGAGGGTTGCCAGGTATGGTCTTAATAGTATGAAATTATATTAAAAATTTTTAGGGACCCTTGTACTTTGAAAATAGTCATTTTCTACATTTATCTAGAAATTTTTTTTGAAACCACCCCTAGGTTTAATTTAATAACTTGTGCGTAATAAGGGTATCTCAGGAGGGTTGCCAGTTATGATCCTAATAGTCAGTACTAAAAGTAAAAATTTTTTGGGGACTTTAGTACTTTGAAAATTGTCATTTTAACATTTATCTAGAAATTTTTTTTTAAACCACCACTAGGTTTAATTTTAAAACTTGTGCTTAATAAGAGTGCCTCAAGTGTTGCCAGTTATGATCCTAATAGTCAGTGATAAAAGTAAAAATTTTTTGGGGACTTTAGTACTTTAAAAATTGTCAATTTTGACATTTATCTTGAAATTTTTTTTAAGCCACCCCTAGGTTTGATTTAGTAACTTTTGAATAATAGGGGTGCCTCAGGAGGGTTGCTGGTTGTGAACCCGATAGTGAGAAATAAAATTAAAAATTTTTTGGTGAACTTAGTACTTTGAAAATTGCTATTTTTGACATTTATCTAGAAATTTTTTTTAAAAGCACCCCTAGGTTTAATTTAAAAACTTGTGAGTAATAGGGGTGCCTCCGGAGGGTTGCCAGTTATGATCCTAATAGTCGGAAATGAAATTCCAAAAATTTTTTGGGGACTTTGGTACTTTGAAAATTGTCATTTTTGACATTTATATAGAAATTTTTTTTAAGCCACCCTTAGGTTTTATTTAAAAACTTCTGAATAATAGGTGTGCCTCAGGAGGGTTGCTGGTTGTGTACCCGATAGTGAGAAATGAAATTAAAAATTTTTTGGTGACTTTGGTACTTTGAAAATTGCCATTTTTGACATTTATCTAGAAATTCTTTATAAAACCACGCCTAGGTTTAATCTAAAAGCTTGTCAATAATACTGGTGCCTCAGGAGGGTTCCCAGTTATGATTCTATTAGTCAGAAATAAAATTAAATATTTTTTGGGGACTTTGGTACTTTGAGAATTGTCATTTTTACATTTATCTAGAAATTATTTTTGAAACCACCCCTAGGTTTAATTTTAAAACTTTCGAATAATAGCTGTGCCTCAGGAGGGTTGCCGGATATTAGCTCAATAGTCAGAAATGAAATTACAAATTTTTTGGGGACTTTGGTACTTCGAAAATTGTGAATTTTGACATTTATCTAGAAATTTTTTTTAAACCACCCCTAGGTTTAATTAAAAAACTTGTGAATAATAAAGGTGATTAGGGAGGGCTGCTGGATATGAGCTTAATAGTCAGAAATGAAATTAAAAATTTTTTGGGGACTTTGGTACTTTGAAAATTGTCATTTTTGACAATTATTAAGGAATTCTTTTTAAACCACCCCTAGGTTAGATTCAAAAGCTTGTGAATAATAGGGGTGCCTCAGGAGCGTAGCCGGTTGTGGTCCCAATAGTTATAAATGAAATTTAAAATTTTTTGGGGACTTTGGTCCTTTGAAAATTGTCATTTCTGACATTTATCTAGAAAGTCTTTTTGAAACCACCCCTATGTCTAATTTAAAAACTTGTGACTAATAGGGGTGCCTCAGGAGGGTTGGCGGATGTTATCTCAATAGTCAGAAATGCAATTAAAATTTTTTTGGAGAGTAGACTTCAATTCAGAATATATTTCGTCCGGATCAGAGTATGTGTTATAGAACTAACTATCACATCCAGCAGATGTTTATCAATTTACTTTCACGCTTTATGAACATATTCCTATAAAAGACGTTTTGGTTCATAGAACGTTCTTTTGACGGAAGCCGCAACACTCTAGCAAAAGGAAAGGCTTTTTCTGGATTTTGTCTCATAATGGTTGAAATATTATGATTACCAATATAATTATATAATTATAATATATATTTATATTAGAATTATATAAGTATGTAATATATTAATATATTGATGATTAATTATTATAATTATGCAATTAAATAATTATAAAATAATAAAATAATTATTATTATTTGTTATTATGAATTTTTTAAATTTATTTATTTTTGCATATTATATGTATATTACAATATTTTATTGATTTAATTTTGTAATTATTATAAATAATTTTGTCTAAACATTTTACAATTTTTGGTTTTCATCGAAGTTATTATGTTGCAATTGTAAACATTTGATACACACGGCCCTGGTTTGTGTTGCCATGGCGATCTCAGTTCGTTCCAGATAGCGCTGGCGGTGAAATTTTATTTCTGCTGTCAACTGATTCTTATGTCAGGTTTCAGTTCAGTTTTTACTATTTTTGAATAAATAATCGCGATCGGTCGGTTTTCGTAAGTAATTTCGGGCGTGAAGTTTGATTTTGTAGCTTCGGGAGTGCGGTTTGGTAGTGCAAGAGACCCGTTTGAGCGTGCTGTGGAAAATCCACACGTGCCTGTGTGGTAGTGTTAGTGTGTACAAGTGTTGGCCAAGGATCTTTTTCCATCAAGGATTTTCCGGTTTTTCGCTCGGATTTGCTGTGCCAAAAGAGTCAATCGCCCTTAGGAAAACTACAAGGTATCATCTAAACCCGGCGGTAACGCCGGGAAACCTCTATTTTGATCTAAAAATGCGGACGAAAATAGTCATTTTTCTAATGCATTTTCCAGGGCAGGGTCCTTAAAGGAACTATTTTCCAGGGGAGAAGAAAAGATAATAATTTTCTTCTCCTTAGGAATTATCATAGTAACAATCAGGTTTGAGGACCATAAGAATTTAATATTAAAATGTTCTAACACATTTGCTTTAAAAACTATTGGGATCTCAGAAATACGCTGAAAATTTCTCAGATCTAAACGAAATGCTCATGATTTTGTAAATCAATGGATGGTGGCGGAACAAAGAATAATATCATCACCAATTTATTCGGGCAAACTAATATTATATCTCCAAGTTCTAAAAAATAAGTTTAGAACTGTTTTAGGAGAATATAATTCCGATAGTATTAAATTAATTGCCAAATCCTCTAAACCTTTTCAGCAATTTGAAATAGACTATGAGTATCACGAAAGATTATGTTTAGCCATAATCCATGGACTTAGAAGATATGACCCTCTAATTGGAAATAATCAAATTCTTTTTTCCCATGGACACAAAGCAATAAAATATTTACAAATGTTTCCTAGTGGATTCCGACACTTTCGTTTGCTAATGGATTTAAAATAAGTGGATTGGATTACAGTATCATATAATTGGGTTAAAATTCACTTTTTGACTAACGAATAGAAGAATCACATAGCAAACCTTTAAAACAAATTAATTATTTAAATCCAAAATAATAATAATAAAACCATTAAAATACAACCGTAATGAACCTCAAACACCTAATTTTTCAGGCTTCAATGAGTGCGAAATATGTGGACAAATTTCTCAGGGAAATTGAATACGGAGAATACATAGGATTTTTTCAAGGTTTAGAAACTGAAAGAATGAATACATTGGAAGCAATATTTGTAGCAAATTTAGCTAAATTTTATCTTAAGCTATTTACAGAAGGGAATTTTGAACCACTTGGATTTGTCCAACATCACATAAAAACAGAAAACCCACTTGTACTTCAAGATCCTTGCAGGACTCTTCTAGGCTACTCGTGAGTACAAAAGGAACAAATAAATGAACAAATTACCAATTTAGTGCAAGGTGGCATAATCAAACCATCAATATCGCCATATAATAATCAACCAAGAACATCTTTAAAGTGGTCTCTTTCCACTCAAACTTTAGTATGGAAGCTATCCGTAATTTTCACAACCATAAACCACCGGATAATCGCACCAACATCTTAATTCAAAACTACCAAGGAGATACAAAACAAAATTAATGATGCGATCAGAAACAACATTTTTAAATTTATTAAAAGAATTATTTACAAAAGGTCAACAAGAAGACATGTTATTCTATCCCAAGGGAATCATAATTGCTATCAAAACATTAAAGGATCATTTAAAACAATATTAGAAATTTTTCAGGGTTTTTATGTTAACAACATTACCATAATAGTAACCAAATGTAAATTTTTCGTAGACACATTGTGTACCCACGATTTCCTAACCACTTTGATGAATTATCCACCCGTATCAAACACGGAACCAATTTATTCAGGACAATTGATTTTACATTTCTAGGTTCTAAAAAATCGAATCCGAACAACCCTGGCAGAATATTGTTGCCATAATATAAAATTTGTCGCCAAATCATCAAGATTATTCCAAGAAACCGAAAAGGACTACGAGAATTATGAGAAAACATGTTTGTCCATAATTCATGGGATCAAAAGATTTAACCAAAATATAGGAAATAACTTAATCCTATTTTTTAATGGACATAAAGCTTTGGAGTAGGTAACAATCACAAGATTGATAGATCCAAAATTGAATCGATGGTTCCTGGATTTAAATAACATCATTTGGGACGTAGTACCATATAATTAAAAGGTCTTTAGGTCTCTTTTCATACCAATTATACATATAAAACTATTTAAACAAATTCACCTCTGTCCTTTTAACACCATCGAGGACGATGTCGATTTCAAGGGGCGAGAGTGATTGACATAAAAATAAATTTTTACTTTATTTGTTTATTAACAAATCAATTTTCCTACATAGATAAAATAATTATTGAAATCCTTACATAATTGATGCCCTTTTTAATATTTTTCAATTTAGAGAAAACTAGTGCCCTTGACTGCTATAGTATCATGGCCTCCCAAAAACCGACCCGTGACAATAAACTGTTTTACTTTCAACCTTACCTGATTAAAATCTTACCTGATTGAAATTATTATTGGATTTTTCTCTAATATAATATTTAATAATACTTAACATACTTAAATTTGACTCCTTGTTTCTAAATAAGCAATTAACCTTTATTAAATATTGCTCACAGACTCACCATGATTTTTCAATTCATTTCATGTTTACACTCTGGGCAATATTTAAGTTATTAGGATTTATCCATGGAAACTCTACAGCCTATGAAACCATCACATTAAACAAGAACCCAGGAATATTTAACGAAAAGATTAAATCCGTACGCTTCACCAGGACATATTGGCGTCTAACTATCTTTTTAGACCTTGGAAGACTGCAAAACCACCTACCCATCGAATTACTAAAAAAGGAAGTAACTTCAATGCATTAATGGTTGTGTAGAACAATGATCCCAACCATGTATCTCCGAAATAAGACCTCATGTATTACAAAGAAAGATAATTCAAGCCGAAAACATTTTTCAAGAAGCTACAAACTTATTAAAGGATGTAGAAAAGGTCCCTCTAGAAGATAACAAATTACCCTCTACAATGAGAAAACGAAGGGTACCCCTCAAATTCGTTGGATCGGCGATGAGACCAATTTTTATAATTCTAACTTTTGAAGCTGGAGTAACTTATAACGAAGTAAAAGACGATCTAAATAAACTCAATAAAAACTTGACACAACTACTAGGAAAATAAAGACATATAATACAAGCAGACTTACAAAAATTACACGAAGAAGCATACAACCAATCTGAAATTTTAGAATACCTCAAAACTAACTTAAATAACACTATAGATTTGATAAATAATGTCTCCGAAATTCAGCACAAAAACCAATATCTTAGTATTTTGTAAACTTGGTCAAATAGCTTTGAAGCAAGACTGGCACATTACATTAAATCTTATCAACAAATAATTGAAATAATATTGGCAGCTAGAGAAGGAAAACTGCACACATCACTATTGTCCACAGATCAATTACATGACAGAAAAGTTTAGCAACAAACGGCCAACAGAGATCATGACTTCCCAATTCAAGGATCAACCATATTACCGGAACAATTGCCGGCCGTGGCAAAAACACAAATCGGGTATCATTCCAAAAAATTGTTGAATACCATCGATATTCCTCTGTTAGAAAGAACTGCTTATATTCTTTACAAAATGCACCCATTCCCAATTCCTCAAAACTTTATCCACAAAGACTATTTAGCTTATATCATTCCACGAACACCCTATCTAGCAGTTGCAAATAACCGATGTCCCTATGTCTATATGGATCAGCCAAATCTCGATAAATGCTCGTGAACAACCAATTACGACATTTGTAGCATTGATCAACCTATTTATGAAATGAAGTTGCGAAAGTCAACTTTTATTAAACCCAAGTACAGAAACATTGAAATTATGCGACATTAGAGTAGAAACAAATATTGGAAGCTATTGGAACGCAGTCGAGACCATAGAAGGCTGGTTATATTCTCAGCATATTTTACCTACGCAGTAGTAATAAAATTCTTAAGAAAATAAAATTCTTAATCGTGTATAAATAAGCAGTTCAAAATAAAGCGTAAAAAAATGAATAAAAATTGATAAAATAAAATAAATAAGAATATATATATATATATATATATATATATATATATATATATAAGCTATCCAAAAACAAAAATAATTAAATAAATACATTATTATTCTTAAAATAATAAATAAAATTCTTATCTAACTTGTTCTTAACCAAAAGTAGATAAGAACTGGGATAGAAATCCCATGGGAGGTCTTGGGCTAACAAAAAAACCAAACAATTTGAAAAAATTATTATATAATAATAATATAATAATAAATGGAAATAGGTATTACGATTAATAAAGTTGAATGCACGGCCCTGCGTGCAACCCTTTCATGCACACTGGACATTTCTTGAAATAAGACACTGTGCCGAGGTCGAACGATGACCTAGCAAGAAATCTGATCGCCACAGATGTCCTTGCTTTCTAAGTTATACAACCATGAATACTATATTGTAATCTTAGTTTTCAACTTAATCCTACTTAAACATAAATTAAAATTTATACTACGCCAAATAGCAATAATTAAGATCACTATATTTAAATAAGGGAAAGTAAAACGCTTAATTACACGATGATAATATTTAATCTTTATCTTTAAAAAATTTAAAGAAGTGGCGAATTAACAAGAACCTAAGGTAAGTACAATAAGACCTTGTAAAGAAAAATCATGGTTACATTTAATTGTTTGTTCTTATAAATGTTAAAAACTTTGTAACACTTTTATTACCATACATCAAGTAACCCCAGCCATTTACGCATCACAATAATTCAAGTCAACATGCATGTATGCATATGTGTACAAGTGTATAGATGTATGTATATATTTATGTGTACATATCCCGTATATGTGTGCATACGTATATGAGACACTTCTGCTTATATTACGACATTATATTTTAACGACCAGAAACAAATAAAGTAATGGTCATAAATATATACATTAGGGTAGTTCAAAAATGCATTACAAAATTTTTTTTCACTCTAGAGCAAGACACCCCCCGAAAAGTTTCCATTTCCGGAGAAAGAAAATCCGTAATTTTTTTTTTTCGAATTTCAAATATTAACCCAAAAATCAAAAAACCTCATTTTTACGTAACTTTTTTGTAAGTTTCGTCGACTTTTTTATACAAATAATTACTAATAGACAATTTTAATATTTACCATTACATTTTAAACAATTTTAAATTGTCTAAACAAATATAAATTATTTAAACATTTAATTATTCCCAAAAAATGTAAAAAATAATCGTATTTTCTGGTTAAAATGCAATATTTTGTCATTGTTTTGAGTAGTAAATTTTTCTTAAAACATTATGTAATTATTTAAACAGTTATTTATTGTTTATTTTCAAAATTTCTAAAAATTGAGCCAAAGATGTCCACTTTTTTTCAAATTTGTATCCTATGATACTTTTTGTTGAATAATTACATAATTTTGATACATTTATTCTAAAGTTTAACAAATTTATATTTGTTTAAACAATTTTTATTTGCTCAAGCAGTTATTTTGCGATAATTAAAAAAAATGAAAAATAAAAGACATACAATTATTTTTCTGACTATATAGTGTACAAAATTATTATATGTACCATTTTTCAATTGTTTAAACAAATATAATTTATTTAAACAATTATTTTGACAAAAATATTTTTTAAATCGTATTTTATGAATTAAACATAATATGGAATGATTTCGAGGAGTAGTAAATTCTGTTAGAAAAATCATGCCATTGTTTAAACAATTTTTATTAGTTCCGGCAGTTTTCTATTAAAAAATGTGCCTCAATAATATAAAATATAATGCATAGAATGATTTTTGTGCATATATTTTAATATATATTTTTTGTGTCTTCTAGTATGTCATCTTGATATTCATAAAAGACTTTCAAATGCTATAATGGAATATAATCTAAATCTATTTTATATGCAGTCTAATTACAACGCTGATCACAAAATATTATTTTTTGGCCGACGACAATGTTTTCTTTCTGATATCTGGAAACTGTTTTTTATAATTTGTTACTACTGTTACGGTCCACTAAAATCAAATTTTAGTTTCACGCGTAACGCCAGATAATAATCAACCCAATGTACGTTAACTTTTTCGTACTAACAAGTGATACATGAATATTGTAGATAATGCAGTATAATAAATCCTAAGTTGTTCCACAGCGACTGCTAGTAGACAACCAATAAATGATCGTTCATGTACATGTTCGCATGGTCTTATAACGAAAGTTATAAGATTGAAA
>JBAGKK010019889.1:0-11529 GCA_037177015.1 Euceroptres primus | reverse complement strand
ATTCCACCCGAAACACTCATATATTTTTACGCGATTTACTATAGATATTTCAGCTACTCATATGCATTAATTAACAACTAGTTAATTTCTAGTTTTTAAATTATACTAGCTAATTACTAGTATATAAATTATATTAGTTAATTATAATAGTCAGAAAGGTTTTAACTTATTTATATTAAACAATTAATATTTATTCGCTGACCTTTATTGTGAACTTTGTGTAAATGTAGGTCTATATCAGATGGATGATTTACATAAGAAAGTAGCGCGCCCGACTTAACAATACTTTTTCATTTTTAAATGTGTTACGGTTGATATAACTCAGGAAGAATTCTTTCATTTTAGGTACACCTATCGCCTTTAAATTATAAATGATTTATTAAATACGTCAAATAACTGAATTAATTATCGAGGCTTAGTTTTTGAAACAGAGTATTAAAAAATATTATTAATATTAATAACTATTATTATTATTATTAAAAAATATTATTAATTCCTTTGCAGTGAGGAAATTATTTTCATTGTTATTATTACTGTTATAATAATTATTATTAATATTAATATTAAAAAATATTATTAATACCTTTGCAGCGAGGAAATAATGAAAATATGTAGCTAATCCTTCAGTTAACCAAAGATCTTTCCACCAATCAGGACTAACTAAATTTCCAAACCATTAATGAGAAATTTCGTGGACTACAGTCTTAACAGTTCTTATTTTTTCAGCAATTGAAGACTTAAAATTTCTCAAAATTTCATTCTCTCTTAAATTTACAAAATAAACAATTTTTCTTTTGTTTTACCAGGTTCTGCTAAGCTTTTTTCAACAACTTTTTAAAAATGTTTTTTTTTGGAATCTTCATTTAAAAACTTACCCAAACACAATCAATGTCCAATTTTCCATGGTTTGAACATAATAATGTCCAGGAATTATAATGCCATCCATTTTTGGTAATAAATACGGAATATCAGTGTATTCTTCCAAAACAGGAAATGCTTTCAAAAAAATAGTGGATCCAATCTTAACAGAATCTAAAGCATTTTTTCTAACCCAAATTGAAACATTCCCCTGAGGATTAGTAATGTTTGTAAAATCAAAAACTGAAAAAGCTACTATGTATGTTGACATTAGAGGTGTTGTTTCGAAATCTGTCTATATTTTTCCATCAGTTTCTTCTTCAATCATCTTTTTCTTACTTGGCATGTTGGAAAGAGCAGTATAATTTGGAAGATGTTTAATTGAGATATCGAAAGTTGCTTTCAATGCTGGTTCATCCCAGCAAGGAAAAGCTTGTCGAGCAAATGTTGCTTCAAAATATGTTGCTACCAAGAATCTGTAATAATTTAGTAAATAACAATAAATATTTCATCATAAGATAAAAGTTTTAATTTAAAAGTACTCTTTTCATTTTAGATTTAAAATTTCATTTTAGATTAAAAATACTCTTATCATTTTAGACAAAATAATTTTTTTTAAACTCACATTATTTCATTGTTGTCATTAAAATAAGAAGTCCGAAAAAATCCTTTAATTTCTTCATTAAGTACACCTGTGTACTTAAAGAACAGTGAATAATTTCCTGGTTCTAAATTGTGCTGGAAATGAAGATTCAAAAATTGGAGTTCTTCTTGATAAGTATGATTGTCTGGTAGAAAAATTTGATCCTCCTCAAGAATAAGCATTGTACTTCCCCGATGAATTTCCAAATTCAGAAAATGTAAAGTCAGTGTATTGGTTGCTTTCAAAACCTCCAGGAAAATTTCTGCTTCTCCATCGAATTTGAAATTACCAGGAATTATATGAGGTACGAATTTCAATTTGTAATGATGCGGTTTTGAATCATTAGGCAGACGATAATTAATTGATTGTAGAGAAAGATTCACCAAACTTGATATTATAATACACACTTTTATGTATGTTATTCTTCGGCCGATTCAGTCATTATTTATTTTTATGCTGTTTATTTCATCGAGAAAGAATTTATCCTTTTTTAAAAATGGTTTTCTCTATTTCTTCCAGGTTCAATCGAGGGAAATGAGTGAATACTTAAAAAGTTTGAAGAACGAAACTTGCAAATTTGCTGACTGAAATTGAATTTCAGGAACTTCTTTTGTATGTTAGATTGTTAGGTTGGGAAACAGAAACTGATAAGAAGCCATTCCTTTTTTATGTTTGGTTTTATTTTACTACCTCATTTAGTACCAAGCGTGGCATAAATAACTCAAGTTCAGTTTAGAAATAAAAAAGGCACTTTTTAAATTTTAATAAAAATTGTGACTCTTCAACTATTTTATTATTTCTTCAAATATCTTTAATATTTCTTCCTTTTCTATCATCCAGAGAAAACAATTTTAACACTGAATGTTTGTTTTTAAAGCTCTAAATATAATAAATTATTCGATTTGTGAAGAATTAAGAATTTTATTTTCTCGTGGAAATACAATAAATTATATTCTAATATTTATTCCAATATTCACACTTGTGCTTTAATATTCTCCAATACAAAAAAGTAAAATTCTGTGTTTATGTCTTCAGCAACAATAAAGAGGACACCATTTTTCGAAGTAAAGGTAAATTTTATTCCTACTTTGATAATATATTATTTAACACATGAGTAAAAATGTGTTTTTAAATATTTAAAAAATGCACAATGATTATAATCACAAAGTAAAGTGTAAAAAGTTAGGCAGTTAGTAATAAAAATAATCAAATCCTTGCTTATAATTTAATTTTATTCTTTTGACACTTGGAATCGTAAAATAAAAATTATATACATTTGAACAGATATCGAATATCATTCAATTTTAATTTTACCACTTGACTTTACTGCAGTGAAGTTTAGCAACAAGGCAACTCCAATAAATTCCTATAAATCGTTTAAAACCTGTAAAAAAGTCTTCATTTTTTCTTTCATCCAACCCTGTGTCATTGACAATACCTTCCACCAATCGCAAAACGTAATTCTAGAACGATGTTTCATATTTGAGTAAAGTATTTTTTAAATTATAATAATTTAAATAATTACAATAATTAAAATAATTACAATAAATTAAACAATAATAATTTAAATAATAATAAAAATATAAAAACAAACGTTACCTTGAAAAATTGAACATCTTCGATTGTTTCTAAATAAATTAAAAAATTGTCACATGGAACCCAGGGTATGTAATCCAATTCTCGAGTCACGTAGGAATTGAGATAAAGCAAAAAATCTTTATCAAGCTTATCCTGCTTAAATAACCAAAATGCATCTTCCAAAAGTTGGGCACGATTTAAAACGTGGATATTCGAAAATTTATCCGAATTTAAATAATCTGCTATTTTATTCCAATTTTCTTCATCGTAGTTCACTCGATAATAAGCTGGAAATTTTTTTGATTCTTTACAAAATTTCAAAAATTTTAATTAATAATATTAATAATATTAACTTAATAAATTGTTAATTTTGATAAATAAATGTTTTTTAAAATTGATAAATGAAATAAAAAATTAAATAAATAAATAATTTGCTGTATAAAAATAATTACCACTGCTTTGTATATTGATAATGATCCAATCATTAGGATCAACCCCTTCAATAATTAATGCATTCTCTTCTGGGTTCATCCAATGAGTAGCAAAAGTCGAAGAAAAATTCAAAGATGAACTTGTGGCGAAATTAATTGGAATCCAAAATTTTGATTCTGTATTATTATTATTATTTTCAAGACAAACTGGGCATTCCTGGGTCAATTTTATTGTTCCAGTTGTATAATCTCTAAACACATTAATTACAGGATATCCTATTTGTGATACGAAAGGATCCATTACCTTTTTTATATCAAAATTATTGTTTGGAAATTTGGATTTGTTCAGAGCTTCTTGCATTGTCTCCCAAAAGTCGTCAGTTGTTATTGTCTTAAACTTACTAAAGTTTATTTATTAATTTTTTATGCTACGTGATTATTAAATTACATTATAATAATTAAATTGGTTCTGATGAAAATAAAGGGGTTCTCAAACCGTTTTTGGAAAATGTTAAGGGTATTTTCAAAATTACAAATAATAAATAATATACAAATAATAAAACAAACTAATAAAATATTTAAAAAATAATTCTATTATATAAAAAATTTATAAACATAATAATTGAAAAATAAAAAAATAATAATTAATATGATAAATTTAGAGAAACTCACTATCTCTGCAAAAGCTTCCTAATCCCAGTGTGAAAAACCTCTTCAGAAATTAAACCACTTAACATGTGCATCATTGTTGCAGCTAAAAATGTTATTCAATATATATATTCTACATTCAGTATGTATGTATATAATTATATATGTGTGTGTGTGTGTGTGTGTGAATAATTATATATATATATATATATATATATTTGTATATATTATTATTTATATTATTAATATTATATATTAATTTATATGTTAATTCATAAAAAATATATATATTTGAAAAATTTGAATATGAAAATTTATTTAAATTTATTGCAAATTTCAAATTTATTAAAAATATATCTGACCTTTTTCATGTACTAAATTGAGAAGTTGACGAGTCTCATTTGAAGAATTGACGTCTCGAGACAAAGGCAAAGAAAGTGGATCTTCATCCCTTGCATATACATTATAAGTATTACTGACCAAAAAAAAATCCATCATTCGTGAAAAATTCATCACCTTTAAATTACATGCAGACTTTTGAATTATTGTACTTTACATTCAAGAATTTTTATATTTTTATCAATTTGAAAAGTAAAAAACATTTTTTCGCAATAAGCAATGAAATTATGAAGTAAAAAAATAGATTTTAAAGTTCTCAGAAAATTGACAATCAGCAAAATTATTACTCTAATTTATTATTAATATACGAATAGACTGATTTTTTACCCCAATTTTAAAATTCTTTAATTTTGCAAAAGGGTCACTGAATATCTTTACCAATCGTCGGTAAAATAGACCGTACACTAAAGCATTTATCATCAGAGTTTAACCTCATTATTCGCATTCTCATATTAATAAAATATAAAGTAAATATTATCGCACCTTAGAAGTGAGAAAAAAATGAAAGTAGGAAGCTAGTCCTTCAGTTAACCACAGATCTTTCCACCAAGCTGGACTAACTAAATTTCCAAACCACTGATGAGCAACTTCATGAACCATAAACTTGTAAGTTTTCAATATTTCGCTTTCTGATGAGCTGGAATTTCGCAAAATATCTTCTTCCCTTAAAGTAACAACAAACATTAAATATTTAATATTCAGGAATCATAATCATAATTTCTTTAACAAGCTAATTTTTTAACCCCAACGTAAAATTTTTTAATTTTACTCTTCTTTATTTTTATCTTTTTACGAACCGTCGGTAAAATAGAGCGTCCACTAATCTTCTTACCAACCGCCGGTAAATTAGATCGTTCATTAAAGCATTTACCGTCAGAGTTCAACTTCTTTATTCGCAGTGACAAATTAATAAAATATTATAAAACATAGTTTACTTTACTTCTGATGGTCAGAAACTTACTTAAAAACGATTAATCCCCAATTTTCCATAGCTCCATTTAGGTAGCTAGGAATTGCAATCACATCCATTTTTCGAAACTCATATGGAATATTAGTGTATACTTCTAAAACAGGAAATGCTTTTAAACCAACATCGTACCCAAATTCCATAGAATCTAAAGCATTTTTTCTAGACCAAACAGAAAAATTCCCCTCAGGATTAGTAATATTTACAAAGTCAGAAACTGCAAAAGCTACTATATAAGTGGACATTGGAGGTGTGGTTTCAAAATTTGTCCATATTTTCCCATCAATTTCTGTATCATTAATTATTTTTTTAACTGGCATGTTGGACAAAGCTGTATAATTTGGGAAATTTTTAATTGAGATGTCGAAAGTTGCTTTTAATGCTGGTTCATCCCAACAAGGAAAAGCCTCACGAGCATGTGTTGTTTCAAATTGTGTTGCTACCAAGTATCTGTAATTTTTTAATAAAATATTTACATTATATTTCATTACAAAAATATATACATTGCAGAGAATAAAATAAAATATTTAATTCTTCTGGTAAAAATAAAATAAAATATTTATATCTTCTGCGTAAAATAAAATAAAATAATTAATTCTTCTACAAAAAATACAATAAAATATTTAATTTTTCTGCCAAAAACGAGAGGTTCAACCCTATTAAATTCAGGTTTACACTTGTTCCTGAATTCTTTTGAATTCATCTTGTATTCTTTGAATTCATCTTGTATTCTTTGAAATCTATTGAATTCTCTGAATTCACCTTGAATTCTTTAAATTCTTTTTTAATTTATCTTTTATTCTTTGAATTCTTTTGAATTTATCTTGTATAATTTTGAATTCGCCTTGAATTCTTTTGGATTCTTGGAATTCACCTTGTATTAATTGAATTCATGTCAATTTATCTTGCATTCTTTGAAGTTACCTTGAATGCTTTGAAGTCTTTTGAATTCGTATTGTACTTTTTTTTTAATTCACCTTATATTCTTTGATTTTTTTCAATTTATCCTGTATTCATTGAATTATTCTTTTGAATTTATCTGGTATTCTTTGAATTCACTTTGAATTCTTTAAATTCTTCTGAATTCACTTTGTATTCGTTAAATTCTTTTGAATTTATCTCGTATTCTTAGAATTATTCTTTTGAATTCACCTTTAGTTCTTTCGATACCTTTGAATTATTTTGAATTTATCTTGAATTCTTTGAATTTTTTGAATTCTCCTAATATTTTTTGAATTCTTTTGAATTTATCTTGTGTTATGTTGAATTCTCCTTGAATTCTTTGAATTCGCCATGAATACTTTGACTCCTTTTTGAATTTGTCTTGTATTTTTTGAATTATTCGTTAGCATTATGTGAACGCACCTTTAATTCTTTTAATTCCTTTGAATTCTTTAAATTAATTTGAACTTACCTTGTATTTTTTGAATCCTTTTGAATTTATCTTGTATTTTTAGAATGATTTTTTTGGATTCACCTTGGACACCTTCGAATTCTTTGAAATCTTTTGAATTCTTTGAATTATTTTGAATTCTTCTTGTATCCTTTGAATTCTTTTGAATTTATCTTGTATTCTTTGAATTTTTCTTTTGAATTAACCTTGAATTTTTAAAATAATTTGGAGTTTACCTTGTATTCTTTAAAATCGTTTTGAATACTTTGAATTTTGTTGAATTCACCTTGTGTTCTCTGAATTCTTTTGAATTTATCTTATATTCTTTGAATTATTTTGAATTTATCTTGTATTCTTTAAATTATGCTTATAAATTCACCTTGTATTCTTTGAATTCTTTTGAATTTGTCTTGTATTCTTTGAATTTTTCTTTTGAATTAGCCTTGAATTTTTAAAATAATTTGGATTTTACCTTGTATTCTTTAAAATCGTCTTGAATACTTTGAATTTTGTTGAATTCACCTTGTATTCTCTGAATTATTTTGAATTTATCTTGAATTATTTGGAATTCTCCTTGAAATCTTTGAATTCACCTTGAATTCTTTGAATACTTTGAATTCTTTTGAATTCTAGAATTCAGGTGTACATCAAAATTGTTAGTGGTTAACTCCTCGGCCAAAAATAAAATAAAATATATAATTCTTCTACTAAAAATTTAATTGTAGAAGAAAATAATTGTCATTTTTTTAGACGAAACATTTTTCAAAAACTTACACTGTTTCATTGTCGTCATTAACATAAGAATCCCAAAAGAATCCTTTGGATTTATTATTTAAAAATCCAGTGAATTTGAGTTGAAGTAAATAATTTCCTGGTAGCAAATCATCACTAAAATTCAGAATAAAAAATTCTGGTTCTTCTTCGAAAATGTGTTGATTTGGTACAATAATTTCGTTCTCTCCAATGAGCATTGTTATTTCTTCATCTATTTCCAAATTCAAAGAATGCAACGTCAAATTTCTAGTTGCAGTTAAAACCTCCAAAAAAATTTCTGATTCTCCATCGAATGTAAAATTACCAGGAATTATGTGTGGGATAAATTTCAATTTATAATGATGAGGCATTGAATCATTAGGCAAACGATAATTAATCGATTGTTGAGAAAGAGTCACCAAACCAGAAATAAAAATGCACAATCTGAGGTACTCCATCCTGTATTTATAGTACGATTATAGTTTATATTTTAGTATTAGAATCTAAAAAATATATTAATATTATGGATTTTTTTTTAAACTATATAAATAAAAAGACCTTTGAAATTTAAATTGCGCGCCGAAATTTTCAACAATAGTGACGACACTTTGATCCTTTGGCGCGAAATTTAAACTTAAAAATTGTCTCTAGCCTAAAACTTATGAGAGGTGTTTTTTAAAAATTGTTTCTTTCTTTAAAAATAATCTGTTTTAAAAACAGTTTTCTTTTTAAAAAATTTGATTTGATTGTTGTTTCTATTTTTAATAAATTGAGTAAATAACCCGATAGTATAAAAAATATGATAATTGTTCAAGAACCAACCTTAAAAATTTTGGATATTCAATCACAAAAATTAAATTTCAGACACATTCTTTTAGAAAACTTGTCGAGGAAAAATAAGAATCTGGAAGTTAGCACATCCAGTGATTCAACCGAACTAGTTAAATCTAGAGTCAAACGGAAATTTATGCCTTGTATTTAAAGTAGAAATGACGTCAAACTTGATAGGAAAACACACATCCTTTATTTCATCTTGAGTCGGTTCAAACTGAGGTTCAAACATTTATTCATCATCTCATTTACATATTCTTCTATCATCATGGAGATGTAATGTGAAATATTCAGTATGCAGATAAGAAAAATAGAAAATCAATAAATGTATTTGGAATGATTAAAAAGAGCTTTTGATAAAGTACAATCCAAAATCATTCGCGTTAAAAAAATCTTATCAAGTTAAAAATAAATAAAATACATACATATAATAAATAATTGTTCAATAATTGGTCATCATTGTTAAATACATAATTGTGAATTATTATTATTACATAATTGTGAATCCTTATTAAATAATTGTTAATCCTTGTTAAATAATTGGTTAAATACTTGGTTAAAATTGTTTTTATTATTTACAATACTGACACCTATTTAAAGTTTAAAATATTACATAAATAAAAATTTAAACTAAAGTTAAAAATGTTCTTTAGTGCTAGGATCTTCAATACGGAGTCTATATTATTTGCTAAGGCTTGCATATGATTTTTAAATAAATCATAATTGTTTTTGTAATATCCACCTATTTGCTTCGTAAGAGCATCCACCGAAAGTGAATCAAATTCTTAAAAAGATTTTTTAAATAAATGTTAAATGTTTTTAAAAGTCTTTCGTAAAAGATTGTCAGGAAATTGATTGAATAGATTGTGAAATAGATTGTTAAAAAAACTTAAAAACTACCTTGAACATCTCATGGTCGGTAAAATGCATAAAATTGTATAAAGTTGTTTCAGCTGAAATCCAGGGTATTAAATCCCACTCGCGTTTTAAATAGTAAGTGAGAAACAAAAATATATCTTTACGAAGCTCGAAATACGTAAAAAAGTAAAAATTATAAAATCATTATTTATGAAAAAAATTATATTACTTGAAAATTAAAAATAATATTCAATTACTAAAAAATTACCAGTGCTTTGAATATTGAAAATGATCTAATCGTTAGGATTAACCCCTTCAATAATAATAAATTGCTTCTTTTCTGGGCTTTCGTGAGCCCAGGAAAGAAGGAAAAAATAAATTAAGGGATGAACTTGTTGAAAAATTTACTGCAAACAAAAATTTTGAAACTGTATTATTTTTTTTATTTTTTTCACACGCTAGGCATTCTTGGGTAAATTTTATTGTTCCAGTTATACATATAGTTTCTGAATACATTAATTATAGGATATCCTGTTTGCTATATATAAGGTTCCATTATCTTTTTCACATCAAAATAATTTTTTTGCAATTTTGTGTCACACATAGTTTCTTACATAATGTTCCAACAGCCATCAGTGGACATTATTTCAAACTTGCTAAAATAAATGTTTTATTCAAATTATTGAGAAATAAAATTATTATTAATAATTATGACAATTAATTATTATACATTATTATTAGCCAATAATAATAATCATTATTAATCATTCCTAATTAATGTTATTAATTATTATCGAGGGATTAACCACTAACAATTTTCATGTACATCTGAATTTAAGAATTCAAAAGAATTCAAAGAATTTAATAGAATTTACAGAATATAAGATAAATTCAAAACAGTTCAAAGTATTCAAAGTATTCAGGGTGAATTCAAAATAATACAAGATAAGTTCAAAAGAATTTAAAGAATACAAGGTGAATTAAAAAGAATAATTCAAAGAATACAAGATAAATTCAAAATAACTCAAAGAATATAAGGTGAATTCAAAGAATAATTTGAAAGAATAGAAGATAAACTCAAAAGTATTAAAACAATACAAGGTATAATAAAAAAATTCAAGATGAATTCATAAAAATAATTCAAAGAATACAAGATAAATTCAAAATAATTCAAAGAATGTATGATAAATTCAAAAGAATTCAGAGAATACAACATAAATTCAAATCAATTTAAAGAATTCGAAAGAACTTAAAGAATTAAAGGTGCTGTCACATAATATTAAAAAATAATTCAAAGAATACAAGATAAATTCAAAAAGGAGTCAAAGTATTCAAAGTATTCAAGGCGAATTCAACATACGTAATACAAGATAAATTCAAAATAATTCAAAGGATATAAGGAGAATTCAAAAAATTCAAATATTCAAGATAAATTCAAAAGAATTTGAAAAATAAAAGGCGAATTCAAAAGAATTCAAGTTGAATTCATAGAGTACAAGATAAATTCAAAAGAATTCAAGGTGCATTGAAATAATACTAATGATTAATTCAAAGAATTCAAGATAAATTCAAAAGAATTCAATTAATACAAGGTGAATTCAAAAGAATTCAAAGAATACAAGATAAATTGAAAAGAATAATTCAAAGAATACAGGATAAATTGAAAAGAATTCAAAGAATATAAAGTGAATTAAAAAGAAAATTGAAAAGAATTCAATGAATATAAGGTGAACTTAAAAGACTTCAAAGGATTCAAGGCGAATTCAAAGAATTCAAGGAGAATTGAAAATAATACAAGATAAATTGAAAGAATTCTAAGAATTCAATGTGAATTCAAAGAATACAAAAGAATTCAAAGATTACATGTTGAATTCAAAAGAATCCGTCACGAACAAGTGTACACCTGAATTCAGTACTGGTTAACCCCTCGATTATTATTAATTTGTTCTTCATAGTAAATAATGTTGATATTAAGAATTATATATAACATTATTGAAATAAATAAATTTTACATATAAGCTAAGACGGTCCTAAGAATATTAAAATTAATTGAATAAGTTGGACCAATAAATTTTTTAGGAAAAGAGAATGTAATAACTTTATATTTATAAAATATATTATAAAATATAAAATCATTAAAAAAATTACAATTAAAATTTAAAAAAGATAT
>JBAGKK010019868.1:0-11531 GCA_037177015.1 Euceroptres primus | reverse complement strand
AGCCAAACTATTTTAAATTTGTAGGAATAATTGGAAAATATCGAAAAATGGCCCTTAATTTCGTTCGAATCCCTGCATTATGCATCACCTACCCTTAATTGGCTCTAAACTTTGGATGTTTGTCAATAATGAATGAAATATTTTTTCTTAAATGATCAACGTAAAACTGAATAAATATCACAATATATTTTTTATTGGAAAATTTACTTTCATGGAAGTTTGTCGAACTGTAAAGCACACTTTTGAATGACTGATCATCGAAATTGGGAAATATTTTTGCTCACCTAAATATGATATACTTTTCGCTTTTTCGTTACATGTTTTGTTACACAAATTAGTTGTCATATCTATCATAATTTATAAGAAATACAAAGAGTACGAAACTAAATAAATCTGTACAGAGATTAATGTAACTAACAAAATAAAAAAGAAATTTAATTTACTCAATGGGTTTTCTGTACCTGACAAAAGTAAAGGAACATATGAAGAACTTTTCTCTGGTACAGAAAACCCATTTGAGTTATTATTTTTTGAATAATTAAGAATAATTGATATAATTAGGTTATCTTTATGGTACAAAAAATTAACGATTGATTGAT
The DNA here is from genome assembly GCA_037177015.1 of Euceroptres primus. NCBI lineage: Eukaryota > Metazoa > Arthropoda > Insecta > Hymenoptera > Figitidae > Euceroptres > Euceroptres primus. Next base: position 10,932 of record JBAGKK010019868.1, on the reverse strand, counting down.
TGTGATGGTAATAGAGTTTGTAACCTAATTTGAATGTTATAATAAAAGCATTTAAAGAGTTGTGAATTATTATTTGGTTAATAGTATTTCAGCATTAGAAAATTGTTTTATTTATTTAAAACATTAAAAAACAATAGTTTCATCTATTTAGAAGATCGGCGGTACAAAAAGGTACAACTTTTCAAAAAATTATTATTGATAGCAGAAAATGATTGGAAAATCTAAAAATGATTGATTTCTCTTCTGAATTGAGTCTTCTAATTGTCTGTAAAATGAAAAAGCTGAAAAAATTTTCTATGGCGTGAAATTAAAAAACCTGGAAAATAACGCAAAAATTGTACATAATAGCCCCACCCTGCGGTAATTATAAAAATAATTGAATAAAAATTATTCACATGCTCATCTTGGTGCGTAGCCTTAAACTACAATTCTACCGATTCTCTTTTTAGGATAAAACATTGCGGTTGGGACATTCTTTTCTCGTTATATTAGTCCTGATGGAATCACACTGGGCACCAAGCCACAAGTGATTGTCCCCCTTGGCGTTGCAACTATTAGACGCCTAGTTTAGTGGTTACTAGCCCCGTTGGACTCCTATCTCTTACTGAACTGACCCCGTCTTTCCCTCGGGTTGGACTGGGAATTTAAGGGGGAGCGAGCTTAGATCTGCTGATGCGACGAATGTACGCCATAGGGGATAAAAAATGTTGACGTGAAACTACAAATCGAGGTTGACTTTCACACCTCCATTGCACCCTACTCTAATAATATTTTTACGAATCTGAGTTTCTCTTTTATCTTTATTTCCCTAGTACAACAAACTAAAAAAATTTTTTAAACAATCCAAAAAAAATATTAATATGGAAATCCCGTTTGAAATTTTACAATGAATTTTTTATAAAAAACATTCCATAGGGGATTGCAATTTCCATATGGGCTTTCCATTTCCATAAAGGATTGGTAAAGCTCTACACAAATTACGGAACAAATAAAAGAATAAATTTCATATATGGGGCATTATTTCTCAAGTGTACTGTTTTTAATTTCCGAAAACAACAAAAAACGACATTTTGCTATTGAAGGATCTGAAAATACGTATCTCAAGCTTTATTTTTAGTTCAAGGAAAAGGGTCGCACTTAAAAAAAATCAAAAAAATGTTTGATTTTCAAAAATGATGGCTAAATTTTGAATTTTTCAATTTTTTTCATTTCATTCGAAAGAATGGGAAAAAATCTATCGAAAACGTTGAGGTCAAAATTTTTTATATGCCATACATAAAAAGATATTTATATCCGAAATAGAAGGTCTTTGCGTAAAGTACACAAATTTCACCCTTTTTACCTCGGCGAAGTTTTAATCAAACTGATCAATCTTTTTTTTTACAGTGCCATCCAATAGGACTAAACTTTTTGTAAATTTGAGCCCCATCGGAGAACTTCATTTTTTAGGTTGGGTACACATGAGAAATAATGCCCCATATCTATCTCTCTCAATCTTTCGATAATTAAATTTTTATCTATTTATTCTTTTGTTCGTTACGTAATTTAAGTATGGCCCCTAAACGGAATTTCTATAGTACAGGATACCAAGTGGAATTTGCATGGAGTGTTTTTTAAAGAATTTTTCATGTGGTTCATCCTCAATTTCAAGTTATATTGCCATAAATATAAATAAAGTTTGTATCGTGAATGGAAGTTTTGTAAGTGGAAAAGTGGATTAAAGATTTCAAATTCGAAAGTTCCAAGTCAGCACTTGAAACATGACGTCCTAATTTTCGCGTCTCGAGGAGCATAAAACGAGCAGTGAAAATGACATCAGAGAAGTAGACAAGAGATGTCGAAGGAGCGGTTAGGTATTTAACTCGAGGAGCAACAGTAAAAAAGGGCGGGACTGCAGGATCTGGCAGAGTTGGAAAGGGTAGTTCCATTCCCCCGATGCAATCGTCGAAAGCGAAAATTGCCCTCGCGGCGATCCATCTCTTTCTCCTCGAGGCGAGACGAGTTGGCGCTTCCGTTAATACTGGCTCTTAGAATTAATTATCTTCGGTAACGACCCGCAACCTGGTTCTCAGGATTCGTCGTCCTGATTGCCTGACACAACAGCCAGGCTCAACTCTGTTTGAGAACTGACAGTCAACCACAGAAGAAATTAAACCCTTTTCTATTTATTTCTAGAGACATTCAGTCTATTCTGAACAAGTGCATATCCAACGTTAAATTTCATAATTCATCTTATAATTGAAAAAATTTTATTCTTAGTTCTTTTTATGCAATGGAGGTATCCTAAAAGTACTCAATTTTACGAAAAATCACGTCGAATGTCGAGAAAATGTCCCATCTAAAATAGACACAAATCCTCTCACGCGACTGAACATCACGAAATAATATATTCTTCAATTCAGCATTCGATTCGATTTTCAATTACAGTGAGAAGAAATCGCTAAATATACAAAGAGACGATAAACATCGTCTCGCTTTCACAAGGAGAAAGATGCTTGAAAATGACATTGCAGAGATGCAAAAAAGAGACGCACTTAATCGAAATTTGCTTTTCAGCGAGGGAGAATGAGAAATAGACAGGGATGAGTTACAGTGAGAGACGAATATGCAGATGGGAGTCATGAGATGAAGAAAGAAGTCTGCTAACAATAAGAATGTCTCCACTCACACAGAGGCACTTTTCCTCATCCTACTACCTTCTACCTTCTACCTAGAGTGGTTGCACCCGTCCAGTCTGCGAGAGAGCAAGCCAAGAGGAAACTCCAAGTCAGGCTGGGTGTTAATTACATCAGTGTGTGCTGGCACATTGCCCACCTGCCTCTGCTCTATAGCGAATGCAAGGATGGAAAAGAGAGTCTCGGCCTCTGAAGAGAACAGGACACAAAAAGGGAGAAAGAGAGAGAGACACAGAGAGAGGGGGGGGGGCGAGAGAGAGATAAAGGTGAAGCAAGTGGAATAGTTCGAATAGGAAGAAAGAGAGGAGGTGACGCTTTCGATCGATGAGGGTTTTGATTCTGTGTGCTGGCACGCTGCCTACAATAGCCTATACCCTCGTGCTAACTTCATACCGACCTTTTCAGCTAGCCTGTAAACATATGTGAAGTTCCGCAAGGAAAGGGACCTTAGGGTTAGCAGGCAAATTTTTCAGTAGAAGCGATTGAAGAGATGGTCTGGTCATCCGCAAACGTCGAAACAGGCGATTTGCGCTTCACTTTGCAGCTTAATAACAATTTCAATTTTGCAGACAGAAATTTAATTCCTTTTTAATATGAAAGAGCGATTCAAAAGTGATCGATAGCATCTAAAAAATGAAAATCGATTTTTAACCCTAAGGTCCCTTTCCTCGCGGAACGTCACATATATTTATACGCCTATAGCTATTCACCAATCGAGAGATCCTAGGATCCACGATTGGTGAAAGGAAACCAGATACTGATGGATCACCAGAGACGGCTGCTTCTAGGTAAGTGATAGCCTAGCCGCTTGATGCTTCACGCGAATGGGAGAAAAATCAGTCTACCTTTGGTCAGGCAAACTCTGTAGCAATCAATCTAACAATTCATTTTTTTAACTAGGGTCAATTAGGTTGATTATTTATTGTCGAGTAAACAAAAATATTTCCTATAGTCTGTGATTGGCTTGATGTAATAAGAAATTTAACTTTGGTTATAAACTGAAAGATATTTAAAACCATTGGTGTTGAAATAAGATAAAGTAAAATCCTGAATAGGATGATAATCAGTAGTACAAGTCTACATGTGGTCAGAAAAACTCTATCCCTATCCCTAGTGTAATCAATCTATCTAACAACTCATTTTTTAACTAGAATCAATTATGTTGATTATTATAAATATGTAAACAAAAATTTGTATTATTTCATATTTAGATTTTCTACGTTAATAGTAATTTCAAAATGGCAAAGCGTTGCAGGTCAATTTTTTTAACAATCAAAATACAAGGGCAAAATATTCATTTGTTTTTGGATAAAAGTGTTCACACTTTTTTCCAAAATTTTTTCCAATCAACACTGATCCATTTTTTGGATTATTTTGATTCCTCCCGATTTATCGTGTTCTTGTTGCAATATTCTAAGATCCAAAAGCTATCCAAAAACTATTTTTCAAATACCCGACAAACATACTAGTTTTTTTCATATTATTATATCGAGTCAGTATGTGTAAGTCTACCTTTGGACAAAGAAACTCTATTCTAATAGAGCAGTCAGACTGACGACGCATCGTTTCATATTCAATATTCATATATTTATTACATTCTTGTTCGAAAGAATTTTTTTGTAGATTGTATTTTATTTGCCTTAAAGTTATACGAACTTCAACTACAAATATTTATATGTTTTTATTTAATAACCTCAAGTGAGATTATTAATTGAAATAATAGAAATAGAGATATTTTGAAAAATCATAATCAGTAGTACAAATCTATTTTAGTCAGACAAACTAACGTTTATTTTTTTGTACTGTAAAGGTAACCTAATTTTATCGATCCTTAACATTAATAAGTTTTGATTTTCTGATTAAATACAAAATATTGATTTTTTAAAAGCAAATACGAAGTTTCCTAATGTGGAATATTAGCTGAGGTGCCTAAAATTATTGTTTTAGATTTTTCAGAGTATTCCATAAAATTCTAGACTTAAAAAACCTTAGGGATTCCACATTAAGCAACCTGACTCTAAAAGAAATAAAAAACAGTTACTATATGTACTTTAGGAACATCCACGTACGCAGTTTGCACAATCCGCTCTAGTGTATTAATTATTGAAAAGCACAAACCCTCTCAAATATTCGTGGCTAATGTTTGAGATTACTCCGAAACTGGAGCACATTGAAATAAGCGATTAAATTAATCATCACTTGAATCAATTAATTTATTTAAATACGGAAGAAAATTTTGATTCTACCATTTTATGGAAATGGGGTTCAAAACATATTTTCGCATTAGAATAGAAGCTTTATAAGGTGCTTAATACGGAGCTAATCTGAAAACTTATAACTTTCCAAAAGTTATGTAAAATTTGAATTCATAATTTACATAAAGAACTTTTTTAATCTAAATCTTCTTAAACTTTTTTATTTCTATTATAGCTTTCTTTCTCCGTAAATAATTTTCCGAAGTTTACGTTCCCTTAACACATCTTATACCTGACTCTTTGTTATCACGTTTTCATTTTCAATTCTTCGAAAATTAAAATTTCTTTCTACGAGCACTTACCAGTCTGAATACATCTCTTTTATGAATTTCTAAGCCGAAAAACGTTAAACCCTCGTAAATCATCTTTAACGACCGGAAGTTCGGAGAAGTAAAATCGTAAGTCGTAGGCGCGTGTACGCTGTACGAAGCTCCTAATGGATCCTGAACGAATTAAGAGTAAGCTGGAAATTAACCTGAACTTATTTCATTAGCGCGGCAAAGAAATAAAAGTTCGCGGTTAATCGCATATTCATGAAAATGTGCTGCTGGACCAGAACACTTTCCCTTTAAAAAATGCAGAAAGAATTTACATTTTCCGTAAGTGATCAGCGAAAGAAACCAAATTTAAAATTCTTTTTAATTAAATATTATCGCTGCAAGGCATTATCTGTACATCAAAATAGAGTCAATAATACGTCTAATTGCTTTCGCAAAATTACTGATCTTTCCAATTAAATTACGAATTGTTAATTAATTAAAGAACGCAATACTTGGCAATTTATTTTTCAATTATTCAAGATACAATAACAGTTGTATCTTCTGTATACTAAAATAAAATTTAATAAAAAAAACGTAAAAAGCTTTAGTTGAAAAATGAATTTTTGAAAAATCATACTACCCTTCATTTTATTGTTTGTCAGGAACAAAAAGAGGCAATGGTAATTAAGTTGCCTAAAACAAAGAATTTTCCAGTACAAAGGATGCTATAGGCATAATTGCATTGTTGGTAGTGACGAGGGCAGTCGCAACAACGGGGTTTTAAAATTTAAATACAGACGCTATACTCTCAAAATTCGCGAAATTTACGTCAATTGAGATCCAAAACAAAGAATGTTCACCTGCTTTGTTTCGAAAGCAAAGGACAAAGAGGAACAAAAAAAATTAGCACGAAAAAATAGTTTCGCATAATATGCATCTTATACCCTTTCACGGATATTCCGTAATTAGTGAGAACGAGCTGTGAATTTCACAACCGCAGCCGTCGTTTCACACCTGGCGCGATATAATAACGAAGGGCGGGAAGTACCGACGCCAGTATTTAAACGGGGATCTAAGCCAATTTCAAGTGATAATCTCTAATTACCTTCGAAATGATTCTTAAACTTCGCCCATTGAAAACCCATTCCCTATCGTTTATCATTCCCGCCAATTACACTCGTGACTTGCAACATATTTTTACACTGAAAACCAATCGCAGTAGACCATAAATACCTCGGCGAATCGATTAATAACTTCAAGTCAAGAAAATAAATTAAAGTTTCTTTCCTCAATCATTTGATCTCAAGGAATAAAGGAAAGGCTTTTCAATTATTTTCAGAAATAAAACGTAATCAATGATTTTTTAAAACAGTGAAAAGCATTAATTTTCAGATCAGTGAACTACGCTTTTCAAGCTCTGTTTGGCGGCCAGTGTATTTTATACACTCAGGAGCAAATTCCCCAACAGACATCGAATCCCATTCATCTTTTCCCTCCTCTGCCAATTCCTGCCAGGGAGCCGGCTGGCACGAAAATCCCGGAGATCCGCCCTTATGATGTAAACGAGTCTGGATAGTCGCTCTCCAGAATATCTCGCACTCATTCGACAAGTCCTCGAATTTTCTTTGTAAACCCACCCAATCTTGGACAACGGTCTCTGAAAATTTTACGGTGCTATATAAATCTTTGTGAAGAGCCGAAATGTGAAAAGAAGAAAAAAAGAGGGATTACACGACGAAAGACAAAAAGGAACACGACTTCTAAAGTAAGTCTTCCCCAGAGTCCTGACGAGCGGAAAATCGCGAATTTCCTAACATTTAAGTTTCAGCTTGCTCCACTTTATTTCTTTCAAATTGTTTTTCTTACTGCTCACTTTTCCAGAATTTTTTACAGGAATTTAATTTATCTCCATATGCTTTAAATTATCCTAACTAAGGGAGAAATAAATTGGTATTTGCTGATATAAAATAGATTTTGAAAAAAAAGGTTTAAAAAAATTCATGAATGAAATATTCCCAATTACGTATGTTAGCAATCCAATTAATTCTTCCGTTTAATTTACAAGAGGCATACTTTTTTTCAGTAAAAATTCAATTATTTTTAAAAGGATTATGCGAATCTGGTTGAAGAATGGATTTTTCAAGAGCATTATTAATTGGTGAGGTAGGTGGCTTGTTAAAATGGCATTGAAATGGGAGTAAAACTGCGGAAGCAAAAGATCTGGGAAGAAAGCTCACTCGAAAATCCTTTCGAGGGAATTCGAACGATTTGCAGTCCGTTCCGTCGAATTATCGGTACCATTCTGAATCCCTTTCTCCGCCTTACTTTTTAGCCAAATCCGGAGCATTTGCGGCGACGGAATCAGGGGAATAAAGGGCATTTCGCGGCTCATAGTGCACGATGCGGACGAGCGCTCAAATTCGCTCATTAAGTTCAAAGCGCATTCGAGCCGGTCTGGCATTAGACGCTCGGTCGATGCCCAACCTAGCCCAACCAGACGAATCTCCTCGGATTTCGTGCTAAACCTCGTCCTCCCTCTCATCGACAATGCGATTAGTGCCAAGTTAGCGCCAGTGCCGGGCCCTCAAGAGGCACACCTGACGATCGAACTAGATGCCCACGCGTCCAAGATCTCTCCAAGAAATTAAGGTCCATTACAGAGACAAGAGTTTCATCTCAGTGGCTCTCCGCAGCCACACGTACTCTGGAAAATTGTAAATCTCTTCAATATCACAGCTTCCGGCGTCTCAAGTGATCATTGAGGAAAACCTTAAGTGAATTGACGAGAAAAAGCCTGAGCAGAATTACGCTATTCGATTAAAAAGGACAGACCAAAGATAGACTTCACACAGAAAAATGTTTGGTTATCTCCGGTTGTTTTAACCAAAATTCTGTTAGTGATTATTAGAATTTTTGGTAATTTGCAAAAATAAATTCAAAATTCGTTGATGAGTTAGCTAGAAGTGGGTCACTGAATAAAATCAGTGAAAATTTTTCCTGATTCAGATTTAGAGAGTAGCTATTTAAAAAGAGTCTCTTGTGTTAGGTTACGGTTCCACACATAGAATCGTATACTTGAATAAATTCCTGACATTTTGAGCCGAAATCCAACTCTCTAAATTGAAAATTGACTGAATGGCGTTGGTTTGAAAAGTGGCGATTTTGTCGAGATTCAGGTTTTCGAATATACAACATTAGAAATTACCCATTCAGTCAATTTTCAACTTAGTTGGATTTGGGCTCGAAATGTTAAAAATTAACTCAAATATATGATTCTATATGTGTAACTGTAACCTAACACAATAGGCCCTTTTTAAATAGCTATAGAAAATTCTGAGGCCCAAAAACTTTGAAATCCCTAGACTACAGTTAAATTTTTTTTAATCTGAAAAAATTTGACGTTTCATTTATTGCTAAATGAAAAAAGATTATTTTTTGGAACCAGAATTCTGGTTATAATAACCCTATATTTTGCTGAGTGTTGTACTACTGATTTAACGTACTCTCTGAATCTGAATAAATCAAAATTTTTACTGATTTCATTCAGTGACGCAATCCTAGTTAATTACACAGGCATACAAAAAAAGTGTACGGTGCCAAAAAAGCGACCTATGTAGCATTATAGTATTGATCAAGAATAGTCAAAACCTGCATTGATTGAAATTTTCTACTTACCAGTTTTTTTTTATTCGAGTTCGAATTTTTAGTTTTCCCAGGTTTTGGTCGCAAACAAAATTTTGTTGCAAAAGTTATTAACAATGAAAATTTAATGTTATAACATGATCAACATTTTTCTTGTGAACAGCTAAACGGATTTTGATGATTCTTACGTTGAAATTTTTATTCTAAATACATTCCCGAAATCTTTCTTCCGAACATAGAAACATTGAATTTGTTTAAAAAATATCAATTGCTTATAAACAAATTGAACTTTTTTTCTTTCAAAAGAAAAACTTTTTATGCACGTTATTCTATATTTTTTCTGGAGAGAAATGCGAAAAGAAATACTAAGTAGTTTCTATTATGATAGAAACTACATAGTATTTCTTTTCAAATTTCTATTATAATAGAAACTACTTAGCATTTCTTTTCGAATTTCTCTCCAGAAAAAATGTAGAATAACATGCAAAAAAATGTTTCTTTTGAAAGAAAAAGAGTTCAAATTGTTTATAAACAATTTATATTTTTTAAACAAATTCAATGTTTTTATGTTCGGAAGAAACATTTCTGGAATGTACGTTTTAAAACAAAAATTTGAACGTAAGAATCATCACAATCTGTTTAGCCGTTCATGAGAAAAATGTTGATCATGTTGTAACATTAAATTTTCATTGTTAATAACTTTTGAAGACAAATTTTGCTCGCGATCAAAACCTGAGGAAATCTTTTCGAATAGAATGGATATTAGAAAATTCATTTTACAGCCCAAAAAACGACTTTCGATTTATGGTGGCCTACTTGGGATAATATGACCTAAACTAAAAATTCAAACTCGAGTAAAAAAAAATTGGTAAGCAGAAAATTCCAATCCAATTCCAATTCCATTCCAATCAATTTTTCATCTTCAGTATGCTTTTCAATGCTACATAGGTATGAAAAATATTAAATTAAAAGTTTTATATGTGTATTCGAATTTGATTGAATTTAAACGCCAATCTGGAATTATAAATTGAAATGTGGTTGCTATTTTCAATTACTTTAGAGTATATTTTGTGTAACGATGTTCAAAGGTACATTGAAGCACAAAATAAAATTTATTGAATCAAACGTTCGGAAAATTTGGCAGAAAATCAATTATATATAAATAATATAAAATGCAAAAGATGTTTAATAATTAAGCCGAGCGTCTATATCGTTTATTATTTAGATTCTAGTCGTTCTGTTGTTGCACATCAGTCGGTGAATAACTAATGGAATTTCCACCCTGACTAAAGTGTACATTACTAAATAATTAAATATTTGCTAAAACATTGCTAAATTTAAATTAATAATGTTAATTTAGAGCAATAATTTTGAAATAAATATTTAGTGGAATAAGCAATAAGAATTCCAATATTTTTCTTCAAAATTCAGTATGCTTTTCGTGTAATTTTATTTATTCTTTAAATTTTTCAGTTATAAGTAGCAGTTTTACTATTCCTCATACGCAAACGAGCAACTTTTCAGATGTTCCAGAAGTAATCTTTACTCACTTGAGAATTTATAACTAAAATTTATAGTTGGAAATGTTTCGTACGGAAGCGTTTGTCATTAAACACACGTACGAAGTGTTATCGTAACTGCTCGACAGATTATACGTAATTTATGTGTAATCTATTGATCCGCTTCGAGAATATGAAAGTACCCAATATATAGGGTGTCTTCCTAACGAAAATACGAGTATATCATGAATCTGAAATATTTGTTTTATCCTTCGTAACTACTTATACTAGAAACACCCTCTCTATCCAATTCAAAAAATTCTTTAATAAAAAATAACACATTAATCATTAAAGAACCTTTGATATTCTTAACATTACGTAAACTATATTTTATGTTTTCTAATATCCCTCATTAAAAATATCAATTGTTTCAAGTAATTAGTATTAATATAGCCAAATTATTTATCACACCTATGCCATACCATTCAAAAAGTGAGTTTTTATTTATTACCTCTAACAACATTATCATTCTTTTTGCATGTACATTTTTCAACATATATATATATATATATATATATATATATATATATATATATACTAA
>JBAGKK010019856.1:0-30241 GCA_037177015.1 Euceroptres primus | reverse complement strand
CTTTAAATTGGATTAAAAACGAAAATTGCTTAATAAATATCCAAAACCACTCAAAAATCACCTACCATTGTTTATAATAATACAATTGTGGATGACAAATTATTAATTTATAATAAACTATTAGGTCATGTTTTACGAATGTTTGTTTATTGACTGAACACTAATATCAATCATTTTGAATTAATTGCGTGTTATTATAGTAACAATGTCTTAAATTTTACGATTTTTTCCAACTTTGTGTATAAATAAAGTAAACAATAATTAATATTTCGAACATTTTTTTGTCATTTTGCCCCGCTGTGCGATGGCTGTGTGCTCAGTTTGTAACGTAGTATATCCGAGCCAAAAAGCCTTGGTGCATCGTTATTCGATTTCGCATCCGTTTGAAAATATTTATCGATGTGTGATGATAATTGTAGAAGAAGTTTCTCAACTCACACAAGTTTGTAAAAGCATAGATACCACGATCATCTTGAAAAAAAAATAGAAAACTATCCAATAAATGTAAACTTCACAGAAAACTTTGAAACCGAAAATGATAATGCACAAGTATTTTATCGTTCCTGCTTCGACGATATTTCTTCGTCAGATGTAGATTCTGATGAAAAAGCTTTATGTAATGAAGTCCTATCCAAAAAAAGTAAAAAGTTATATAAATCTAGTATTTCGGTTTTGGAGGATTTTTCGAATGCACTAACAAAACAATCATCTTCGATTTGCAGCAAGTGGTATGGTTTTCCAGAATTGCCGAGAAAGAAAGTGCAGAACATTTTTGAGGATGTGACTGACTTTATGAACGGAGAAACGGAATGGAAAAATTCTTTGAGAAAATATTTCGAAGCATCTTGATTCGGAATTGCCTAAGTTTGAAATATTAAACATGCTTAACAGGCTGCAAACGCCCTTCATAAAATTGGATACCGAATATCTAAGATTGAAACATTTCAGAATTAGTGGAAACTTGATTGAACTAGTAAATGACAAAATCGGAGAACGCGATGAATATCGCGAAAAAAATGGTGTCCTAATTCAGAGCAAAGTTCCAATTTACGGACAATTTATTAAACTTCGCGAGGCTTGACCCACAGTTTTTGAGTTACCTGAAATGTATAACGAAACAATTAAATATATGGAGTCCTTAACGCCTAATTCTGAAACAATATCTTATTTCGTTCACGAGAATACTGGAAAAAAATTGCTAATTCTAATGGGAAAGTTGGAATTCCTCTATTTGGGTTCTTCGATGACTATGAAAATAATAACTTAGTAGGAAGTCATGCCGGGATTGGAAAATGTGGTGCCACGTATTTAAACTCTCTTTGTCTTCCCATTCAGTGCCAATCTCTATTGCAAAATATTTTTCTATTTGCACTTTCTAACTCTCTAGATAGAAAAGTTTTTACAAATAAAATTGTTTTTCAAAGAATTTTAGAAGAAGGATCATGCTTATGAAACACATGGATTATTATTGATCATCCCACTGTAAAGAAACAAATTTTTTTTGATCTTGTACTTATGATAGAAGACAACCTTGGCTTGCATACAATATTCGGGTATAATGAGTGCTTCCGATCAAACTACCCATGTCACATATGCCGTATCAATAAGAATCAAATTAACTTTGTTTTCTATGAAAATTAATGCGAACTTCGAAACCGAGAGAATTATTCCGAAGACTTAGGTAAAAAAAATCCAAGCATCACTGGTATAAAAGAGGAATGTATCTTCCACGAATTAACAGACTTCCATTGAACTGAAAATATTCCAGTCGATGTTCAACACGATTATCTCAAACGTATTTGCCCTGTTAACATTGCGAAATTTTTGCAATATTTTGTTGAACAGAAATTTATTAGTTTTGAAAATTTAAATAACAGAGTCCTCGGATTTCATTACAGCCGACATGATAAACGCAATAAACCAACTGAAATCACCCATGTTCATTTAAAAAATCGTCGCTTGAAAATGAGCTATTATACCTGTGAATGATTATTATTAGGTTTGGAATAATAATATAAATTTTGATATAAAAAAATTCCATGGAAAACAATAATTTTCCAAATTTCAAGTCTGGCTAACTGAGAACAAGATCTAAGCGGTTCGATAGCTCAGTTGGTTAGTGCTTGCGCTAGGTTTAGGTTTAGGTAGTTTTAGGTAGGGTTCGAATCCCCAGTGGGTGCGATTTTTCAAAGAGTTTAGGCGTTCCAAATATAAAGTAAGTGCAGTGATAATATATAAAACAATTCTTTTTGCAAATTTATTATTATATTGCAACATCTGTTTCGAGCTGCTGTAATAGAACGCCTATCGAAGATTCTAAAACTCCTGCCTCACATTTTTAGACGTATGCATGAATCTCTGTTTGTTTTTCATACTTTCATTAAAACCCGATCTTACAAACAGTACCTGATTGATATACCTTTCGTTGCTCTGTAGCCTACCACCGAGTCTAAACACGATCTTACAAACAGTACCTGACTGACCAATCTTTCATTGCTCTAATCTACAGCCGAGTCTAAACGCGATCTCACAATCAGTCCCTGGCTGACTATCCTTTCGTTCCTCTAGCACCAACCGTTGAGTCTGAACCTTTCAATACCCATTCTTAATATTTGCATACTAATCTCTGCGAGATGGAACAACGTGAAAATGAATTTCTTGATTTATCTTAGACTGAGTAACTGATTTCTACTTCTGATCACCAGGTTTTTAAATTCGATTTCTCTCCGTGAAGATTTTACGCATATACCCCGTTAATAGGTCTCTGATTCTTGGGCTTAAGATGCTTCAAATAAATAAATAAAATCAAGAAATAAATAAAAGGATCTTTATGGACGATCATAACAAAGACACTATTATAATTGTAATTGGGGCATTATTTCCCAAGTGTACCCACCCCAAAAAATGAATTCTTCCGATCGGGCTCAAATTTACAAAAAGTTTAGTCCTATTAGATGGCACTTAAAAAAAAAGACTGATCAGTTTGGTCAAAAAGTCGCCGAGGTAGTGGGGGTGAAATTTTTGTACTTTGCGCAAAGAGCCTCTATTTCGGATATAAATATCTTTTTATGTATGGCATATAAAAAACTTTGACCCAACCGTTCTCGCTATATTTTTTCCCAATCTTTCGATTGAAATGCAAGAACTTTTGAAAAACTCAAAATTTAAATGTCATTTTTTAAAATAAAAATATTTTTGATTTTTTTTAGGTTCGACCTTTTTTTTCTTTTTTTTTTAACTAAAAATAAAGCTTGAAATGTTTACTTTCAGATCCTTGAATAGCAAAATGTTTTTTGCTATTTTTGAAAAATTGAATTTCAAGTAACCTGATAAATTCAAAAAATTCTTGCTATGCGCGAAAAAAATTTGGAAAATATTTTGCATGTACAGTTTTTGATAAGAAACAATATTCTGAAAACGGAAATTCAAAAAAAAAACTTTTCGTTGATTTTAGACTTTTTGTTAATTTTTTTAAAATTTTCAAAAATGAATTTTTCAAAAATTTCATTAATTTCGCATTTTTAATGTACAAATAACATTTATACTTATTATATTATGTAAATTACATGTACATTTTAAATGTGCAATTTACCAAATTCAAAAAATTACATTTTTGAAAATTTAAATATCAACAAATAATTTTTTTTGAATTTCCGTTTTTAAAATATTGTTTCTTATCAAAAACTGTACATGCAAAAAATTTTCCGATTTCCGAAATTTTTGACTTAAAAAAAGGGTTTTTTTTAAATAAAAAATATTCTTGATTTTTAAAAATGATGGCTGAATTTTGAGTTTTTCAATTTTTTTTTCATTTTATTCGAAAGATTGGGAAATAATCTATCAAAAATTGTTGAGTCAAAATTTTTGACATGCCATATATAAAAAAATATTTGTATTCGAAATAGAGGCTCTTTGCGCAAAGTACAAAAATTTCACCCCCTCTACCTCGGCGAGTTTTTGACCAAATTGATCAATCTTTTTTTTTTTAAGTGCCATCTAAAAGGACTAAACTTTTTGTAAATTTGAGCCCGATCGGAGAAATTCATTTTTTGGACTGGGTACACTTGAGAAATAATGTGCCTATTAATATTTGTGTTTTTTTTAATGTTTGCGATGCGATTGTTTAACTTCAATCAAAACCTGTTTAACTGCTAACCGTAAGTGGACTTTTTGCATACATAAACCTTAACTTCGATTTTCTTGAAATGAGGTTTTTTGAATATCCAGCTTCAAAAATGCCCCGGGACCTGCCGATTTTTTAACCTAGAAGGTTCAATTTGAGCTGAGAAAGTCGGGAATTTACTCAGGTATACACTGTACAGTGTACACTCCTCTATATTTAACACCAGATCGGTCATAAGGGCCCTATTTTGCGGAAGTGTTTTATTAGAGAAACTGTACATAGTACTTTTATTTATGACTCTCAATCCAACAGTTCTACAAGCACTGGAAAATCAATGAGAAATTGTTTATTGTTGTTTTTTAAAGATTTTATAAATTTGCAAGGTTTGAAGAAATAACTCGAGAAATATGAAGTAAAGGAAAAAAGTTTTAAAAGAAAAATGATAGGTCATTACAAACTGCATAATTTACTTTCTGCATAATTTACCTTGCGATAATAGATTTCAAGTAAAATAGGAAAAACGAATTTTGTGATTTTGGTTTATTAAGTACTTTTGCGTCGAGTATGTAGAGTGTAATCTTCATTATTTTTAAAATGTTTTTAAGATTAAAAAATTAATTAATCCAATTAATTTAAATGTTTTCGTATTTGGTATTTTCGGTTCTTCAAATCGAGGCGAGTGACCCGAGCTGGATAGGTTCCCGACCTGAATAATACGTAAAAATGACTAAATATTTGAATTAAACGAACTGGAATAATTTTTTATAAGTAAAATGATCAAAAAGAGATTTTGTCATAATACAGTTTGCCACTTACTTGCCATTATTAAATTAAAAAAGTAAAAAATGTGAATCGACATGAAGGCGTCACTTTTTACCTCTGATAATTGCGTCATTTTTACTGCCGTAGGATTTTTTTACAACTGTTTCTTTTGTTCTTTGTATTCACGGAACATTTGGCTTTAAAACTTTCCATAGAAACAGACTTGTAATTATCACAAACAACGTAATTAAGATGTTTTTATTAGAAGTGTCATTTTTCCCGATCTGGATAATTCATGAAAAAGACACTCAAAAGTTTCTCAAATGACCCGCGCATTTTGCCAACATAAAAGAACTAGCTATATTAGTAGATTTTTTTAGCACTTGAAGTTGGCAGAAGTGTCTGTCATCACTTAATAGTAAATACGAGGGAGATAATAGCTGGTATATTTTTGTATTACTTTTATCAAGACAAAAACATTTTAAAGTAACAGTACTGAAATGCTATTCGATGAGATCAAGTGAAATATTGATCAATTAACACTGTGAGTGCTGTAAAACACGATTATCCGGGTCGTAGTCTCAGATCCTCGTCTGGATAAAAGTGCAATATTCTCTGTTACGTTACTGGTATTGTTTAGAAGAATGTTTTGTCTTCAATTTGGTACGCAATACTTTTGTTTTTTCTATAAAATATTGTTCCAAAAACTTATTGCTAAGCGAAATTTTGGGCTGACCCTTTTGGAAGTTTATCCCAGAAGGGGAGCAGTTTCTTAGTTTTAGTGTAATTCTCTCTTATTTTTTTTAGGCAAAATTAAGGTACAAGTTATCATTTCAGTCCACCAAACTCATTATATGACATCTCATTATGCTTTTGTACGTTTTCAAAAATGCCAAAAATGCAATTTCATAACTTTGAACCTCGTCTTTCTCAAAAACTGAAAACTTTACGTGAAGGAACATCTTTTGAAACATTGTAGAAATCAAAGGAAATAAGCTTATAAGAATCATATTTTTATTTCTTTTTGCCGCAAAATCAACGTCAGGCAATGTTGATCTTCAATTCTAATAAAACTAGAAAGAAAAAAAAAGAATTTTACAAAATGGTTTAAAAATTTCATGTTTTAATAACGGGAAACACGGGAATACACGGGAAACTGTCTCCAAGTGGACAATACGTAAAAATTACATCGCTTGAATTTTCAGTTTGGTGCTCAAACAGACATATTTCATTTCCGATAAAACTTCCTGAGACAAAAAAGAAAAGTCACAAAAGCCGTAAATCTAGACAATTATTACTAAAAAAAATAAGTTCAATAACGCAGTTTTCATCACATACCGGCGAAAAGCATGGAGAGATTAGTGAAAGCCGTAGTACGTGGTAATTCGGCGGCGGTGGTCCCGCTGCCCTTGAGGTCCAGCATCGCGACGGTCGCGATGGCCGGAAACGTACACCTTTCAGCCTTAATATCCGGTATCGGTCACTGTACGTTCGTATAAATCACAGTGTCGAGTCATCACCTGCACCTCACTGTAAACGACGAGAGTAAAGGAAAAACGAAATATTTTGACCTCCTTTCCTTCGTTCACTGCGTAACCATCTTAAATACAATCATCATTCAAGCTAACCGCTCTGTATGATACTGGAAGAGTCGGTACAATCGGGCGAGTTTCTTGATCGAGTGCAGGGGTAACAAATTAGGGTTGAGCCCGCCTACAATGATAGCGGAGGACCCTGAAGGTTACCTATCGGCGAGGGTGGATCGCCCAATTGAGGGTTGAAGGCGGAGCCACAGTGCACCCCTCTGCGGTGTCATCAAGGACGCTTGCGCAAGGGATTTTAATAAGCTTCCAAGAGCGAAAGTAGAACCCACCTACTCGCCCATCAGCCACGGAATTTGAGGTAGGGGCTACTAGGTGCCTAGGAACACGAACGCAAGCCTACCTATCATCTATAGATATATACTGACACGACTCCAACGCGACGACGCACTTACAGACAGGTGTCCTGCCATGTCTTCTAAAAACACTGCTGCTTAATGCAGTTGAGTCATTTGAATAGTGATTTTTGGAAATCACGACAGTGTTGTGAACTGACAAGGTTCATAAGTTTGCGCAAATAACGAGCTTTGACTTCTTCCGAATTTCTTAGAAGTTGAGAAATATTCACTCGCCTCGTCGCATACCGTAGAGTGGGGCTATTCGCGCATGGTGGGGCTGTTAGGTTCAACTCACTTTAAGTATGTTTTTTAATATAATAATGAGATTCAGAATAATAATCTCCTAGCATATAATACTCAGAAGAATTTCTACTTTACTGAGGATGAGTGTGGAATCTTATGCGACCTCTGTACAAGCATTGGAAAATGATTAAATATGTGAGTGCATTTTAAAAAATTGGTTAGACCTCTAAACTTTGTATCAGTTCAATAATTTAAAAGTAGTAAAGAATTTTCGGTTGCTCGTGTTTTTTTTTCATATTTAGTCATCACTTTACGGTAGTCAATCTGCTACTTTTATTTTATATAAAAGCATCAAATTCCCACATAGGTAATTAGTGTATTCAGTGACATTTATCTAGAGCTGCCTTAGATCAAAGATTTCAATTGAATAAGTAAAGATTGTGATTTTGTCACTCTCTTAAATTTAAATAATACAATTTTACAGTAGCGAATCACCAAGGAATACTGAAAAAGTACTAATAAGCATTAAGTAAAATATCAACCGTCGCTGCGACGATTTCGCACTATCTTCAATATCACAACCAGTGTTTAACTAATGTTGTTACATTTTCAAGGTTAGTATATTAGTTTTCACTTTGGTTTTCTTACTAAAGCTTGGTTAAAACAACAGAGGAAAGAAAAGAATTTTATTTTTTTTCTTGTCTGAGAATGTATATATTGAGCATTGAGCCTACTTTATGTACAAAACTTTCTTTTTTATGCAGAAAAGAATTATAATAAAGCAAGCAAACATATGAGGCAACAGCATAATGGAACAAAATCGGATTTGTCTCGATTATAATTTTGATTGAGCCTCCTCTGACTTGACGTAAAGACACAATGTAATTAATGAACAACTTTGAACTCTCTGAGCTCGAAAAATATGGAGTTTATTTTCATAAAGAATCGATCTAGATGTGGTCCGTCAGCTCATACTTCGAGTCACCCTGTATGGTATTTAATTATAGGTATTGTAATAAATAATCAATAAATAATCTGTGTGACATTATCAATTCCGTATTAAAATTTGAAGTGCTACGATTATTTCTGCGAAACAAAAATTTCTCAAACATAGAAGTTTTATAATTTAGACAGCTGCAAATTTCTCTGATATGGGGCAAGCGAGTCTTGAAAAGGGATATTTACGAAATGGTTAGAATAAAAGAATCGTTACCGAGGGCCAAAAGTGGCCAACACGTACGCACAATTAAGTTCTTGAATGTCGTATACGGTTCCCATTATTTATACCCATGATTCACGCTATCAACATAGAAATATGCATATATGGATGAATGTATGTATATACGTGGAGCGTTTCTGACTCTGTGTTCACTGAATGTTACACTCGCATAGGTGTATAACTCGTACCCTAACGTGTGTTTCTATGCCTGTGTATATATGTACGTACGTGACGTTGCAACACATATGTTTCGTACTCGTAGATACATCTATCACATTTGGAATAAGAACCCCTTATAGGAAGACACGCGTATGCCACGCGACCACATACGCCTGCCGGCGCATTTAACGCGCGATCGCTCTCGAGTGTCCGCTTGTGTAATATTGCTGGAAGAAAGGAAGGGGGTCGATCATACAATCGGAAGAAGGAGCCTTGCTGATGCCATAAATCTATTCAGAAAGTACCTTTCTTGTATTTGACGATACTACTTGGACGATTTAACTAGAATGGATTGTTACTCGATTCGGTAAGCACGGAATGATGATGCATATTTATACACTTTCAAAATATTTATTTCTAAGAAAGTAGAAGAAAAATATCCATTTCCGTTGACCTCAATCACCAACATTGCATTGAAATGATGTCATTAAAGTTAACGCTTTGACTCTGTAAGTCAAAGCGTACGGACTCAATGAGTGTGAATTAAAAATTTGTTTCTTCAATTAATCAACTAACATTTCTTATTAAGAATATTTCAAGCAACATTTTAAATGTCTTTTGATGCGTATACGACTGTCCATAAACTGTACATAAAACTGTACATAAAACTGTACATAAAACTGTACATAAAAAGGAAGACAAATTTGTGTCAATTTTTTTGGTCACAAATATTGAAAATTCAAATTTGAGCGCCAAGAGCGTTTTTCTGGCTTAGAAATGGCAAAAATTGCACAAATAAATTTCATGTATTATAGGGAAGAATTGGACGTACAAAGGCACAGCACATGTTTAAGTAATATACTACCAATAAAGTTTATCAATATTAGGTGTCTAGTAACATGATTTTTGTTTTTTTTTTAAAATGTGCCCGTCTTAGGATACCCGGTTGCCTAAGACGGGTAAAATACATATTTTTTTCAACATCGAAATTTGTTGCCTTTTCAACATTTTTTGAACGTTTAAGCATATGAAATTTATGAAGTAAACATCAAAGTATGATGTTAGTAAAAGCGCTCTTGCTTCCGGAATTCCTCAAAATCATTACTCAGAAAATATGGAAAATGGCCTGTCTTGGGCAATTTTCCCCTATAAGTAAGCAAAGATTTTCAATTCTAATTTTTCCATTTCTATTACTTATAATGATTAATCTGTTGATACGTATGACTTCTAACTTACAGAATAAATTAATCGTATCATAGGAATATCATACGCTTCACAGGAATTGTTAACTCGTCAAATAATTTCAGAAATTTTAAATATTTCATGCAAAAAATTTGATTTTTTCATTCAAAATTTTTTTGCATTTTATTATTTAGCAATCCTTTAAAAGTTTTTAAAGTCAAGTCCCATTCAAAAGTCTTGAAAATTACCAAAAATACAGCTTAAATCGTGAACGACTGTCAGCGGTATACAACTATACACATGGGGGCTCTAAACTTTAAACCGCTTTTTCTCGTACTTCGACTTTTTTAAACAATAGTCACTATAACTAACGAATGGATGCTCCGAATTACTTCAAATTTACAGGGATTACGTAGAAAAAGTGTCTCTTTCGCACTAACTTGCAACCAGATTTCTGAGAAAAAAATTTCCAATTTTATAAACAAAAAACTAACCATTTTTTTCAATTTTCACGTTCTATAAGATGAATGTGCACCATTTCTGCAATTTTTAACTATTTTGGGCGGAGTTCAGTCAGTGCGAAAACTACGTTTATGTACTTGAAGGTGTGTGCATCTTTTTTTTAGACCAGTTTTCTGAGGAGTGATCTGAAGAGTGGCTACCATGGAAGGGGAAACGAAAAAATCGAAATTCCAAGAAACGCTAGAAGTCGGCTAATTTTTCATTTTTTTAAGCTCTTATTCTCGGTATTTATTGTTAATAAAGTGAATAAATATATTTCTAAATTTCATATTATTTCATTTCTTAGTTCACTGTCAGTTCGTGTAGAAATTTGTCAGAGCATTCCCTAATATTGTAAATAACTGGCCAGATTTTTTTCGTGGAAACCTAATTTCATTCAACTAGCTAGGTGTCATCAAGTTTCTGAACTTGTATAGCTTGTCCAGTTAACCTTCTTTTTTCTCGACCAGAACATCTGTCTAGTTTTTAAAATGGCACTACCTATGAGCCCTTTCCAAATAATTTTATAATTTGCCGTGGTGCTATCAGTTTCTTTGATTGGTGTTTGCCAAAAAGTGTGCAAATAATTATTCAAGATTCGAAGAAACGATCATAATTGCATACCGCTCACAGTGAGCCTCAACCAACTTCAACCTAAACTTTTTACTCAACGCCAGTTCTTTGCAGGATTTAATTATCTGATGTTGTCCGAATATTTTAAGTGAAACATTGAATTATTAATTATATGGGCTTTGTTTTCAATAAAATATTCAGTAAAAAAGTTCTTATAATCTTTTGTGACAAACGAAAACTGTGTCTTCTATAGAGGTTTTTGTAGCGCAAATAGGGGTTTTTTGCCCCTAAGGTTATTGAAAATTCTTACTCAACAAAAACTCTCTGTAGGATTCAGTTATCTGATATTGCTTAGATATTTTGAGCCAAGAAGTAAAAAAATCGGTCTAGCGCTTTTTTGAAAATTCAAATTTTGATTTTTTTCCTTATTCAAAATTTTAATTATATGTATGGTATTATATATAAAATATGTAGTAAAAAAGTCCCTATAAACTTTTGGGTCAAACGAAAACTGGGTCTGCTATGACAATAAGCTATGATATTCTGCACTAACAATAAGCTTAGTGTTGAAGAATCCCTATATATAATCCTTATATAATTCCTATATAATTCCTATACATAACTTCAATTGTTTTTATTTTATAGTGCAACATATCTGTATTACTATAAATCAGTAAAAGAATTAAATTCTAAAAAATATATAAAATATATATAAATATATAAAAATATAGAAAATATATAAAAAATAAATATTTATTATTAGTTCCAATTTAAAAACGGATGGTTTTTACCAATTGCTGAAACTATTGATGAGGATATACTCCTACGAGAAGAGAGTTTACCAGAGTAAGATGAAGATGAAGATTCTTTAGTTTATATACTTCGGCATTATATCTGACGTGGAACGTAGAAACCCACCGGATGACCGAAAAAATCGATTTTCAGGTTTTTATTAATTCTGAATAATGAATATTTCCCCTATCGAGTAAAAAAATCCCTATTCCTCCACGATCAAAATTCAATTTTTTGAAGCTCAATGTTGTTCGAGGATCTTCCTTCGGCTTCCTTTCACTTTGATCCGCTTTTTCTTCTAAACTCATTTTCGGTCATCCGGTTGGTTTCTTCGTCCCACGTCACATATAATAAACGCTAATGTCTATGATTACATTATTCAATAAATTAAATATTATAACTCATTAATTTAACGAACTGTATAGATTTTATAACTAAAAACATTGTTCACTTTCTCTGGGAAGCAATAACTGAATTTTATGAATAAAATTGAATGAAATTTTATTCATGAAATTCATTTCTTCATTACAAAAGCAAGTAGAAACATTTTTGTAATAATTTTAAAAAAATTTGAATATTTTATCTGTCCAGTAACCTTACAGCATTACTGGAAAGGACATAAGCAGTTTAGCTAGACAATCACTTAGCGAAATTAGTTTAACAAACCATGCCAGTAACTTTAAAGTTCACCTTTAAAGTGCCTTGAAAGTGATTAGCGCAACTGGGCAGTGCCTTACTACTTTCCTCGAAAAATTTCTATGCAGGTATATTAGACCGTTTTGCACGAAAACACGGAAAAAAGTACCTAGTGAGAATTACTGGCTGAACCAGTACCGCGGCTTTTCGTCCAACTAAGTGGTTCAAATTACTCTAGTTAGCTCTAATCGCAGGTTTTACAATGGGAAATAGTGAAACCTACTATAAATACTTAGTAATGATGAGCAAAATGATTCTGGTCCCGACAACTCGACCTGACCTGATCTGAAATAAACCGGCCCATCGGGTTCGGGTTGTTTTGAAATTTGCACACACCTAATAAATAGTAATTTGAACTATCTGCAATATCATATTATTGATTCATTTTTAAGGACATTTAATATACTCATTATTTACAGAGATATTTACGATTTCATAAAAAGCGCAAAAGAAGGATCTTGCAAGTTTTGAAGGAGTAAAGTTCAATTCTGTGTTTAAGGGAGTGTCCTGCTTTACAAGGTCTAAAAAAAGCTTTTTTTCGCGAATTTTTTTTGAAAGGGAATGAAACAACAGAGCTTTGTAAACTTTCAGGTATATTTGAACATACATTCGAAGAGTACAAAAAAGATTTTTTCCTTCATAAAATAAAATATGGCGGATTTATTAGCCGATTCCTTCCACTGCAGTCTCAAAATTGGAGGGCGTGATAGTAAAAAAACTATGCGATCTATTTAACAAAGCCAAAGCTTATTCTCTTTAGTATGAGATTTTTTTCTAGGTGAGCTAAAAATATTGTCAAAAAAGTTTTTTTAAATAATTTTTATAGCACGTTAAAGTCAAATTTTTTTTTAAATACACATTTTTCTTTTAAAACTAAAAAAGATTATAATTTCGCGCTTTATTCTGCTGTTTCTTAGTTCACCTAGAAAATAATTTAATACTAAAGAGAATAAGCTTTGGTTTGGTTCAATAGATCGCATAGTTTTTTTGATATCATGACCGCCAAGTAGAGACTGCAGTCGTAAGGTGCTACAGGAATCGGCTGATAAATCCGTTTCTTTCCCTTTCAAAAAAAATTCGCGAAAAAAAGATTTTTTTGGACCTTGTAAAGCAGGACACTCCCTTAATGAATTACAAACGTTTCATGTACATATATGCAATCCTGGTTTGCCTCCATGTGACCGAAACATGATTATCTTCATCACTATCTTCATTTGATTCGGATATTTGGATCGATAATCAAAGTGTGGAGCATGAGGCTTGAAAGTAAACATACTTTCTTTAAAATGACTCTCAGAAACCTTCACAACGTTATTAATACCACGAAATTCTTAATCGAAAAGCATGAACTTTTGCACAGTTTGCTCCGATTAGGACAAAATTGGCGACTCGCAATTCAAGTACATGATACTCCTCGCCCTCTTTTTTATGTTTATACTGAAAAACTGCAGGAAGCAGTGCGAAAAGCAAAGTTACCATAAAGTATTCAGTAGTGCAATAAAGTGACTGTAAAATGCATCACAAGTACAAAAAAAATGAGAAATACAGTTGTTGTGTCGCATATTGTGGAGGCTTTATTTAGACTTCATCGTCGAACATACGACTGTCAGGTCCCATGACGTTAATTAATTAATTATTTGTAAACATACTAAATATAATCATTATGAATATTCAATTCACGACGCTAAAATGCTCTGAATATGACTAAAAGAATAACCGCAAAAACCATCGTTCATTCAGACACTAAAATGCTATTAATGTAAATATGACAAAGAGAACGGCCGCCAAAATTATCTTCAATCTGTACACTAAAATACTCTGAACGAAAGTATGACTAAGAGAATGACCGCCAAAACTATCGTTGATCTAGACACTAAAATGCTCTGAATGTAAATATGACTAAGAGAATGACCGCCAAAACCATCTCCAGCAATCCAGAAAACCAGGAATCAGAGACGAGTCAGTCAGTAAGAAAGAGATCACCGAGTAAAATATAATCACCGAGTCAATAAAATGTGATCATCGAGTCAGTAAAATGTGATCACCGAAGTCAGTCGGTAAATTGTGATCACCGAAGCAAGTCAGTAAAATGTGATCACCGAAGCAAGTCAGTAAAAAACTTATCGAGTCGGTCGGTCTTCTTTCATCTTTTTCTAATATCTTCGAACATCGCGTCGTTACTCTGCCCAAATTAACTCAAAGTCGAGTTTTAGCAATTTTCACGAGTCTATATCAGTCGCAGTTTCGGTTATACAGAAATCCTCAAAAAAGTGCAGTAAATTATTCCTGAGGACAGTGACGTTGTTTGCCATCAAATTTCCAAATTCAGTCTTGAAGCTCGTTTTTTCTCATTACGAACAAAGTAGTATTTTTATTACTGAAAGTCTATTAGACATTTTAAGCTCTGTATATTCAATAGTTTATTTAAGTACGGTGCCAGTTTCCATTTGAAGTGTTATAAACATAAAACTCAGACGCAACCACTAGCAGTATATGTGAAAAAGTCTCAGACTTATTAGTAAAAATCAGAGTGTGCATAACCATCTAGATGAATATCACATCGATACCAAGAATAGGCGTCTGCCATTGAATCATAAAAACCTGACCTGTTCGGTTAGCATTGAAGGAGATCGCAACTGCAGACATCATCAACGTAAATTACCTAGCTTGCACGAGCACACTAATTATCTAGAGACCTTTTCTAAAGTGTGTAAGTACTTCAAAAACGAGTATTATCAAGTCGATATTCATCTTTTTATCAAGTCTATGTCTCTTAAAACATATATGTAACCATCGATTGCAACTTGTTAAATACATTTGATCTTTAATTAAATGTTAGTTTTCTTATTAACATGCTCATTATTGTTTGAGATCTTTAATTAAAACTCAAACAAAACGAGTAATTAAGGTAATTAAAGGGTATAATTAGTTAGTTGTGACATAACACGAGCTTGGACAGATTTTGAAGTACGAATGCTTGGCATTAGACTAGATAATGAAGTACGAACCATTGCATGACTATTATGTAAGAAATTTCGTGTGCATTAAATCAAAATTTAATTTCGTCGCACCTAGTTTGTAAGGTACGTTAACAACTTCAATTTTTTAATGACATTATTTATATTGTAAATATCTAGTTGAATTTTAGAACATTTTGGCTGTATTTTATTTCCTATCTTGGAATTTGTAAAATAAAATGTTTACATTTTTAAATAAATTATATTTTCTAAATTGAATATTATTATTTTCAAAAATTAATAAAATCAACAAAAAATTTTTTGGTGGATTTCCATTTTTACAATATTGTTTGTTATCAAAAACTGTATCTACAAAAAGTTTTGCGTAATTTTTGCGCACATAGGACAATTTTTTTGAACTTACCAGGTTAATTAAAATTCAGTTTTTCAAAAACAACAAAATACGTCATTTTCATATTCAAGGATTTTAAAGTAAACATTTTGATCTTTATTTTTAGTCCAAAAAAAAAAGAAAAAAAGGATAAAACTGTAAAAAAAATCAAAAATAATTTTTATTTTGGAAAATGATGGCTATTTTAAGTTAAATTTTCTTTTTCATTCGCAAGATTGGGGAAAAATCGATCGGAAACGATGGGATCAACAATTTTTATATGCCATACCTAAATAGATATTTACACCCGAAATAGAGGCTCTTTGAGCAAAGTACAAACAGGAGGAGTTGCAATAAGGGGATCTTGTTTATCTCGTTGTGTCCTAATCATAATACTTTCCATAAAGTTTCTGTTTCTCAAAATAAATAAAATATGTGAGTTTCAGGAAAGTTTGAAATTGTCATCAGGTCGACAATATGAGCTAAAACCAGACATAAAAACTGGTTTTTCTCGTTTTTCTCAGAAATTGTTGATTCTAGAGAAAAATATGTAAGAACAAAAAATATTTCGTTTCTTAAGATCTACAACTTTTGTTTAAAATTTTTTTCCAAAAAACCAACATTTGTCGAGAGAATTGGAAAAATTGAATTGATAAACATGAACGCAAAATCACTATTTTTTCCGTTCAAGTGGAACAAAATAATGCACAAATACAAAAGAAGAACGAAATGGGTTTGAGGCAAAGAACGGCATTATTGCAACCCCTCCTTTCACTCCCTCTGTCTCGACGAGTTTTTGACTAAACTGGTTAATCTTTTTTTTTTTTGGTTGAAAGTGCCATCCAAATGGACTAAACTTTTTGTAAATTTAAGCCCGATCAGAAAACTTCATTTTTGGGGTTGGGTACACTTCAGAAATAAAGCCTTATGAATCTAATATAATTATGTAATATTAATTGAGCAAAGTAATCATATATCTATTTACTAAAATATTCATCATCATTATTCAGTGCTTTTTGAAACTAATTTCCTTTATTGTTAAACGGTCTCATTAACCTACTGAATAATAACCCAAAATTCGTATTAACAAATAATTATCATTTGCACACTCATTTCTAACTTCATTTAATTTGTATTAATTTTTGTTCAATATTTCTGTCTTACTAAAAATATAAAAATTTGTTACTTCTTTGCTTTCCTGCTCCGTAAAACAAGAAAATGGGTCGTGAATTCACAGGTATGATGCGTACCTTCGAGGTAAAATTCCAGAATGACGAAAAAGTAGTTCCCGTGAATGCAGCGGCCATTAATGAAATAATTAGCGCAGCCGTAAAAAACCTAATCTTCCACTGCAAGAGAACTAAGTATTGAATTTAATTCGTAAGTATACTAAATTATACTATCTATTATCTTATTTGATTTGAAATGTATACAGTTCGCTCTGCAAGATGACTTGAAAATGGATGACAATGAAATTCTTATTATTATGGCTACGAATGCTGAACTTTATGGACATTATAAGGTTCCCCAGGAAAACAAGAAGTTTGAATTCCTTTGGAGACTTTATTTAGATTTTTGAAGTTCCCGAAAAAAGCACCCGAATAAGAGAAAATTGTTGTATTGCTAAACACTTAAATAGGATTCAATCATATGCATGTGAACAAAAAAATATTTCATAGTAAGAAACAACGAACCGTGTACTCGCTTCCACAGACGACGCCATATTCCTCCCCACTCGAGCTATAGTATGATGAGTCGTCTGTGCATGCTGATACGACATCCTCCCTTTATTCTTTTTTCGAAAGATCAGTTTTATGGCACATACATTTTGGTAAAATAACAGTAGCATATAAAGCAGATATAAATGTTTTACTACTTGACATAGTCTTTCATCCACGCTGGTGGCCTACTTTCTCTTATAGGTCTACTATTTTCATTTCGATCAATTACAACATCGTTTTGAACACACTCTTCCTCGCATTCTTTTCGCTCACGTTCGTTTACATTATCTTGGTACTGTTTAAATTATTATCTTGATATCCATTGATTACCTCTATCTCATTGTGGTTTTGTACAGAGTCTCTTGGAACGTCTATTACAAAAGGAATAACCTTGTTGATGGTTATGTTCTTTGATTTGTGGTATGGAGCAGGGATTAAATGCCATCTGTTTCTACGGACACAACTTTTTTCCGTCTGAATCCAATAAGAATTATACCTAAAATAGATTATACCTAAAAATACTTATAAAATAGATTATACCTAAAAATAGATGGACTACCGTCCATCTATTTTTGATAAGGTTCAATACTCTCTTAAATCCGTGACCCATACCGAATCGTCTATTTTTAACGGAGATAGATTCTTAGATCTATGCCTCTTATTCTAATTACGCGCTTGCTTTTCTTTCCTTATTTGCTCTTTGCCAAGGACAAGATCGTGATCGGCGAACGTGCCTAATTTTCTTGGGATAATGGGCAACGTAGAACGAGTTCTTCTAGCAAACATTAATTTAGCAGACGAATAACCATTTTCAAGGGGCCAGTAATGCCAAATTTATATTATCCGATTTCTTAATTAGAGCTTTAGCGATTTTTACGGCTGCTTCAATACATCCATTACTTTCAGGATATATGCGTGAACTAGTCACGTGCTTAAAGTCATATTCGCATGCAAAAGCTTTAAACTTTGAACAAAATTGCGGCCCATTGTCACTGCGAACGATTCCAGGAACTCCAAACCGCGCGAATATAGGCTTACATATCTCTATCACATCCGCTTCAGTTAAAGAACGCAACATCTCAATCCCGATAAACCGTGAGTAGTAGTCGGTAAGAACTATACCATCGCTTATGCTTAATTAAATCTAGTGATATTCTCTGGCAAGGTATGTTGGGAAAGTTATCTGATACAAATGTTTCCTTGTGATTTATCCTCTCTTCTAAACACTTAGGACAGTTTGTAATTACATTTTGCAATTGTGTACTTAAGCCAATCCACCAAACAGATTGCTTGGCTCTTTCCCTACATTTGCTGATACCCAAATGGCCTTGATGTAATTTGTTTATAAAACTCCAATTGTAATGAAGGCGGAATAATCAAACGAGTATTATAAAGGAGAAATTCTTCTGCGTAAAAAATATTATCTTTAAATGCATAATATTGCACAAACTCGTCAGATAATTTATGTCTGATTGGCCAACCTCTAAGAGAGAAATTCTTAAGCTTCTGGCAAATAAAAGCGGGAAGAGAATCAACAACAAATCTTACATTTTCATGAGTTTTAGTTTCAAGATCATCACACTAGTCAACGTAGCTAGATTTTGGATTTCTATATAAAGAGTCTGCCAAGATGAGTTGTTTTTCGGGTACATATACTACACTATAGCTAAAACGCATTAAACGAATAGAAATTCTTTGCAATCTAGGGGTGAGATCATCTATTGGTTTTGTTTGTAATATCTGTAACAAAGGTTTGTGATCTGTTTCTAACGTAATATGAATGCTCGTTACATATTCCTTATATATGTCTGCCCCGTAAGCTAAGGTAAGAGCCTCTTTTTCAATTTTGCCATAACGTTGCTCTGTTTGAGTTAAAGTGCGAGATCCGTAGGCTACCACCTTTCTTTCACAATCATTTTCTTGCATAAGCACACATCCAATCCCAAAGCTAGAAGCATCAGCCTGAAAAATTGTTTGCTTATCGGTATCAAAAAGAGCTAAAGTCAGAGCTTATAAAAGATGACTTTTTATTGCTTCAAACGATTTTCGTTGTGCATCTGACCATAGGAATGGAACCCCATCCTTTAATAGTGAGTTTAAAGGTTCTAGTAACTGTGATTTATTGGGAATATATTTTCCTGCGAAATTGACAATACCTAAAAACTGCCGTAGGGAGTCAACATTATTTGGTTCTGAGAACTCAAGAATAGCAGAAACTATCTCAGGACTGATATCAATGCCATTTCCAGAAATTGCATGCCCTAAATAATCAATCTTAGTTACTTAGAATATGCACTTACTCTTATTTAAGGTTATACCTTCTTTGGTAAGCCTTTCACATACTACTCGTAATGCTTGATCATGTTTCCCTACGGTATTGGCAAAAATTAAAACGTCATCAACATGAATTATTATATTTGGAATGTCATGTCATTGAAAATTTTTGAAAAATAGTCTGAAGCACAATTAATACTAAAGGGTAAACGCGTGAATTTAAACCTACCAAACTGAGTTATCGAGGTAGTGAGAGATTGACTTTCTTCTGCCAACTTCATCTGATAGAATCCAGAATTAGCATCAAGGCGGGAGAAATATTTCGCGTTTTTCAATCTTGCAAGTGATATACAGATCTTTGGGACAGAATAGTTTGCCCTTAATACATGCTTATTCACTTGAGTGAAATCTCCATAAACACGAATTTTGCCATTAGATTTAGGCACGCAAACGATTGGACTGCACCATTCTTTTGGATGATCTACTGATCTACATTGTCTCTTACTAAATTATCTGATTCTTTCTTAAGAGCATCCAACATAGGAATTGGTGTACTTCTTGGTACAGATTGCGCAAATGGTTTATCGCACTGTTTTAATGGAATCTTTAGCTCGTTCTTAAAATTGCCCTACCCTGAAAAAATGTTTGTAAATTCACGCTGATCATCAACTTAGGAAAATTTATTTGTATTTTCTTTAACAGAATAAGGAATAGTTTTTTGGCACTTGTAAGGTTAATTTTGTTAACTCATACAAAAAATTCATAGGCGTCTATTCTTTCGCGCCCTAGAAGGCAATTGCTTAGATTCTTTACAACGTAAACTCTGTCTGTAATCGATTTATTATTGTAGGTCATATTTAAATCTAAATAACTCAGGAGACGAAACGGTTTGTCATCTGGACCTTGAATGGACTTATCTGGCCTTTTTAACTTTTCAAAATACTTATCTGGTACGCAATAAGAAGGTATGCATGTGACGTCGGCACCCGAGTCTAGGAAAAATTCTAAGTTTTTCTCGAACTGTTTTACATAAAATGTAACGTAATATTTTTCAGAGCGTTTCTTCTTCGGACCGATCGAACCTAAAAAATAGGACTCACAGGCTTCTGACTCGGAATTACTGCGCGATCCCTCATCGACGCAACGAATTGTCCCTGTTCTACGAACGCGATCCCAGTGACCTACCTTTTTGCACTTTCGACAGGTTGACGTTACCGCTGAGCATATTTTTCCTTCTTAATTTTGAGGGAGTCCGCATCGCTAACATTTACCGTCACCAGATGTCGACTTTGAAGTGTTTGCTGATGTGCCCCTAGTCTCCTTCTTGTAGCGACGATCCTTGCTGCTGCTGCTCATTCGGTTGATCTGTGGCGCCTCTTCGGAATTCGAACGCATTAATTAAGTCCTTTTAATTAAGTTTCGAGTTGACGAGCAATAGTGACAACTTGGTCGATTGTTAATTTCGAGAAGAGCTGTAAACGATCTGAGATTTTCCGATCGGATAAACCTAACACGTTGCGATCTCGAATTAAACTGTCTTTTAAATTTCCGTATTCACAATTTTCAGCCAATGTGTATAAGGCCGTTATAAATGTGTCCACTGACTCACCCAGTGGTTGCGTGCGAGCAATGAATTTGCAGCGCTCAAAAACGGCGTTTTTCTTTAGAGCGAAATACTCGTCGAACCTTCTTTTAACAGTAGCGTAGACTGCACGGTCTGCTTGTACGGGAACCATTCGTAAGAGAATTTCTTCCGCCTGTTCCCGCATAGTGTAGCACAGCAGGTCCACTCTCTCTGACTCCGATCTAATATTCAAATTTGCCACTGACATATATCGTTCAAAGCGCACAATACATGATTTCTATTTTTCCGTTTTAAGAAAATCAAAAGGATCAGGAGGCTGCGCTCAAAGCGCACAATTCATGATTTCTATTTTTCCGGTTTAAGAAAATTAAAAGGATCAGGAGGCTGCAAATTTAGAGATGGAGCAGGCGTTGCCATGGTGTAAATATTCTAAGAAGCTGATTAGGATGAAGGCGTGACTGTCCATGAATTTGATTCCGAAACACTCAAGTCAGATGAACTATCATCGACGCTCTCCTCAGTGTTAATTGAGTTACCTAAATCACTGTCACGATTCGAGGACTTGTACATGAACTCTTTTTTTTTTAAACTTTCCTTTGTTCCCGAATCATCACTGTGTGCCGATCGCCACGCGTTTGCTACTTTTATATATGCACGAAATTGCACGTTTCACTGAATTTAACCTTATTTCGCAATTTAACGCAATTTAACGCAATTTAACGCAATTTAACCTTATTTCCTTACCCCACACTTAGCACCATGTTGTATTACTGAACACTTAAATAGGATTCAATTATATTCATGTGCACAACAAAATATGTCATGCTAAGCAACAACGAGCCGTGTACCCTCTGCCACAGGCGACGCCATATTCATCTCCACTCCTATAGTTCTTCGAGCTATAGTCGTCTGTGCATGCTGATACAACAAAAAAGTGAGTTTTTCGGAATATTGACCCTCAATTTCACTTTTTTACACACTTATAATATTTCATTTAATAAATGGATAAATTAAAAGGTTTTGTTTATATTTAAAGTAATTTGTTATTTTTAAACATTTTTTATTCACTTAAACAAATATTCGCCACATTTCAGAAAGAATGATAAGGAATTCAAAAAAAGAACAAAAGATGTTTTAGAGGATAATTCCGAAATCCAAGGGAATTGAAATAGTCGACTAAACGTGTGCTGCTGTCATAAATTCAAATGCCATACCTACATATCGGATAAGTCATCTGTGACTTTACCAAATTGCAAAAGAAAATCACGAACGTATTTCTTTCCGGTTAGGTTTACGAGCGAACATTTTGCTATATGATATGAAAAGAAAGAAAAAGTATGATTTTTTTTTAATTTGCTAAAATGACAGGTAACTTATCCGAACTGTAGATACGGCATTTGTATTTAGATCTGTAGTAGTATAGATATGTCACTACAGCACCACTTACCGACCGAGGTTCCAATCCGTGCTAAGTGACCGACAGTCGGTAATGCCCTCGGTCGACAATGCAGATTCTTAACGTGGACTACATCACTTGTCAACAGATGGAGCCACAGCCGCAAGTTACCGACATTCGGTATTAGCCTCAGTCGGTAATGCAGATTCCTTACATGGACTAAACCTAGGTTGATGCATCACAAACTGTATATGCAAAAAATTTTCCAAATTTTTTTCGCGCATAGGAAAAATTTTTTGAATTTACCAGGTTACTTAAAATTCAACTTTTCAAAAACAACAAAAAACGGCATTTTGCTATTCAAGGATCTGAAAGTAAGCACCTCAATCTTTATTCTTTGTTAAAAAAAAGAAAAAAAGGGTCGAACTTGAAAAAAGAAATCAAAAATATTTTTGATTTTCGAAAATGATGACTAAATTTTGAATTCTTCAAAAATTTTTTATTTTGATTTGAAAGATTGGGAAATGATCTGTCGAAAACTCTTAGGTCAAAATTTTTTATATACCATACATAAAAAGATATTTATATCCAAAATAGAGGCTCTTTGCGCAAAGTACAAAAGTTTCACCCCCTTTACCTCGGCGATTTTTTGGCCAAACTAATCAATCTTTTTTTTTTGAAGTGCCATCTAATAGAACTAAACTTTTTGTAGATTTGAGTCCGACCTGAGAAATTTATTTTTTGGAGTGAGAAATAATACCCCATATAAGAGATTGTACTAGAATAATGTTAGTATTGTTTGAGACATTGAAGCATCAACATGTTTCACAAAGAGAAAGAAGTACTGCATCATGTAGCAAAAGCTAGTGATATCGGCACCAATTCAGACAAGCTTTCTTAGGCACCCTTAATATCCTCAAGTTTTCGAAGTAGACCTACGGGTGGTTTCAAAAAGAATTTTCAGATAAATGTCAAAAATGAAAATTTGCAAAGTATCAGGGTGCCCAAAAAATTTTTAATTGCATTTCTGACTATTGAAATCACTTCAGACAACATTTCTGAGGCACCACTAATATCCTTAAGTTTTAAAATTAGACCTAGGGGTGGTTTTAAAAAGAATTTTCAGATAAATGCCAAAAATGAGAATTTTTAAAGTAGCAGGGTGCAAAAAAAATTTTTAATTGCATTTCTGACTATTGACATCACTTCAGACAACATTCCTGAGGCACTTCTAATATCCTTCAGTTTCTAAATTAGACCTAGGGTTGGTCTGAAAAATAACTTCCACCTAATTGTCAAAAATAACAACTTTCAAAGTGTCAATGTCTCCAACAAATTTTTAACTTTATTTCTGACTATTGGGATCACATCCGACAACCCTCCTAAGGCACACCTATTATTCAGAAGTTTTCA
This sequence comes from Euceroptres primus, assembly GCA_037177015.1. Classification (NCBI taxonomy): domain Eukaryota; kingdom Metazoa; phylum Arthropoda; class Insecta; order Hymenoptera; family Figitidae; genus Euceroptres; species Euceroptres primus. The sequence continues at coordinate 6,315 of JBAGKK010019856.1, read as the reverse complement.
AATTACACCTAGAGGTGGTTTCACAAAGAATTTGGAAATAAATGTCGAAAATGACATTTATCTGGGGAATTTGATACATTGAAAATTGTCATTTTTGACATTTTTCTGAAAATTCTTTTTGAAACCACCCCTAGGTCTAATTGAAAAACTTAAGGTTATTAGGGGTGTCTCAGGAAGGGTGTCTGAAGTGCTGCCAATAGTCAGAAAGGAAATTCAAAATTTTTTTGCACCCGGATACTTTGAAAATTCTCATTTTTGACATTTGTCTGAAAATTATTTTTGAAACCACCCCTACGTCTAATTTGAACACTGAAGGATATTAATGGTGTCTTAGAAATGTTGCGTGAAGTAATGTCATAAGTCAGAAATGCAATTTAAAATTTTCTTGGCACACGGATACTTTGAAAATTTTCATTTTTGACATTTCTCTGAAAACTTTTTGTGAACTACCCCTGCGTGTAATTTGAAAACGTAAGGATATTAGGGGTGCCTCAGGAATGCTGTCTAAAGTGATGTCAATTGTCAGAAATGCAATTTAAAATTTTTGAGGCACCCTGCTACGTTGAAAATTTCCATTTTTGGCATTTATCTGAAAATTCTTTCTGAAACCACCCCTAGGACTAATTTGAAAACTGGGGGATATTAGTGGTGCTTCAGGAACGTTGTCTAAAGTGATGTCAATAGTCAGAAATGCAATTTAAAATTTTTTTGGCACCTGGATACTTCGAAAATTCTCATTGTTAACATTTGTTTGAAAATTCTTTTTGAAACCACCCCTAGGTCTAATTTGAAAACTAGAGGATATTAGGGGTGCCTCAGGAAGGTTGCATGAAGTGATGCTAATAGTCAGAAGTGCAATTGAAAATGTTTTGGGCACACGGATATTTTGAAAATTCTCATTTGTGACATTTGTCTGAAAATTCTTCTGGAAACCAACGCTAGGTCTAATTTTAAAACTTGAGGATATTACGGGTGCCTTAGGAAGGTCGTCTGAAGTGATGCCAGTATTTAAAAATGCAATTTAAAATTTTTTGGGCACCCTGATACTTAAAAATTTTCATTTTTGGCATTTATCTGGAAATCTTTTTTGAAACCACCCATAGGTCTAATTTGAAAACTGGAGGATATAAGGGGTGCCTCAGGAATGTTGTCTGAAGTGATGTCAATAGTCAGAAGTGCAATTTGAAATTTTTTAGGCACTCTGCTCCTTTAAAAATTTTAATTTTTTGAATTTATCTGAAAATCCTTTTTGAAACCACCCCTATGTCTAATTTGAAAACTGGAGAATATTATAATTGCCTCAGGAATAAGGCACTTCTAGTGCACTCAGAAATGCAATTTAGAGATTTTTAGGCACCGTGCTACTTTGAAAATTCTTATTTTTGGCATTGATCTAAAAATTCTTTGTAAAACCACCCTTAGGTCTAATTTGAAACCTTGAGAATATTAGTCGTATCTCAGGAATGTTGCCTGAAGTGACGCTAATAGTCAGAAATACGAATAAAATTTTTTTGGTGAGTATGATACTTTGCAAATTCTTATTTTTGACATTTATCTGAAAATCCTTTTTGACACCACCCCTAGGTCTAATTTGGAAACCTGAGGATATAAAGGGTGCCTCAGGAAGGTTGTCTGAAGTGGTACTAATAGTCAGAAATGCAATTTAAAATTTTTTGGGCACCCTGGCGCTTTGAAAATTTTCATTTTTGGCATTTATCTAAAAAGCCTTTCCGAAACCACCCCTAGGTCTAATTTGAAAACAGAAGGATATTAGGGGTGCCTCAGGAATGTTGTCTGACTTAATGTGAATAGTCAGAAATGCGATTTAAAATTTTTTAGGCCCCCTGATACTTTGCAAATTTTCATTTTTGACATATATCTTAAAATTCTTTTTGAAACCACCCCTAGGTCTAATTTGAAAACCTGAGGATATAAAGGGTGCCTCAGGAAGGTGGTTTGAAGTAGTATCAGTAGTCAGAAATGCTATTAAAAATTTTTTGGGCACCCTGATACTTTGAAATTTTCATTTTTTGAATTTATCTAGAAATCCTTTTTGGAACCACCCCTAGGCCTAATTTGAAAACTGGAGGATATTAGGGGTGCCGCAGGAATGTTGTCTGAAGTGATGTGAATAGTCAGAAATGCGATTACAAATTTTTGGGCACCCTGATACTTTGCAAATTTTTATTTTTGACATTTATCTGAAAATTCTTGTTTTTATTATTATTGAAACTAATAATGATTATATTTAATTAATTATATAGTGAATAATATTAATCATATTGTCAGTATTAACAGAGAGAATCGTGGCATGATGATGAACATGTATTTATAAATCTTATTATTATATTGCAATATCTTCTATTATGAATGATATGCAATTATTTGAAAGTTACTTATAATATATACACAGTAGATACAAAAAATGACTCATAATTATATTAAAATTTAAATAATTCATAAGCTCCCCAAGTCACCCCAAAAGCACCCAGCTGGAGATGTCTATTTTGCGGTTCTGGACTCCCAAATCTACGTCTCGAGAATGCATGCGATATCAACCACCACTCCAAATTTTCCGTGCTGAGAGAGGAGTCGAAGAGGTGGAAGTGCCACATCTGGCGTTTGAGAAAAATCCCTGAAATTTCTCCTCGCTGTTCAGGTCTGGTCTGAACAGCACAAGGACCAAACAGCACCACCAGCACAAGAGCGCATGTGTTATCCCACCACTGGCGTGTTACCCCACTCTGGCGAAGGGCATAAAACGAGCCTACGCGCGACAGAGACGACAGAATTCGTCGAGTATTTAGCTCACGGGGGTGATGCTAGGATAGAGACTTCCGGTAAAAAACGTCATAGCTAGCAGGAAAAAGTGGGGGTAAAGAAGCACCAGTCAGGTTCGAGTGTCGTTTGAATGATGGATCCGATTGGTGCTTTCTTATCCCCACTTTTTCCTGCTAACTGATTTCTGTTGCCCGGCTGTACTATGTTAGCATCGCCCCCGTGATTCGGCTGGATAAACACCTCCAGGATACTGGACGGTTCTCGGGGCTATCCGATTGGCTTACCTCCAGGTTACTGGACGGGTTCCTCCTGGATATCCTTCTGGCTTACCTCCAAGGTGTTAGACGGTTTTTCCTGGCTATCCCATTGGCTTACCTCTAGGATACTGGACGGTTTCTCCTGGCTATCCATTGGCTAACCTTCAGGTTACTGGACGGTGTCTCCTGGCTATCCTTTGGCTTACCTCCCGATCACTGGACGATTTCGCCGGGCTATATTGTAGACTTACCTCCAAGTCGTTGGACTTTTCTCCGGGACATATCATTCGCGGAAAATAGGTTTCCCTGTTAAGGGTTCCCTATAATTTTTATTGGATTTTTTTGTGTCCTGTGCTTCTGCGTCGAATACTACATAGCACGAGTTTTATTTGGTTTGAATCTGAGATTCAGCGCGTCAAAGGCGTTTACTAGACCGTCAGAGAGATTTCTCTCAAACATAATTAATTTTGACGTTTAGTATTTGCTCTTAAGACTTTTATATTGTAAGCGATACTTATAAATGGAAAAAAAATAGTTGATGAGAAAATTTTATAAGGATTTATACTAAACAATCGTTCCAAAATATATTATATAATAGCTTAAATCTTGTTAGTGTCTGACTATCCCTCACCATCCTGCAATGTCGCTAGTTTGAACACCTCCGCAACCAAGGCTGGTGAAATCAGATTTAGAGTCTCGCGGTAGAGATCGAAGGCTCTCCGACCAATCCCGCCCAGATACACACCTGGGCGGGGAAGGGGAGTCTAAGGTCCACCCCTAGACGCAACCCCCGGCACTAGTTCCGGGCGGGCGCAAGGGGTGGATAATTCGAAATTTTGTTAAAATATTAATTAATTAATTACTGAAGTAATTATTAGAAAGAAATATTATTCAATACGTTTTGCGACATTCAGGACGAATTACAAGTGTCTGTAGGATAATTGTATAATAAAATGTAGAGAAGCTGTTGAGAAAAATGTTTTGTTATAAACAATGACTATTTTATTATTAACATAAGGCATATTCGATATTCATTATGAATTAAAATAACTTTTTTGCCACAAAAGTACTGAAAAGAGGATGAAAAGTACAAAAATCATGTTTTTTTATGATATTGTTGTAAAAAATTACTTGTTTATTACTAAGAAAAGGTATATGGTAGATTTATAATATATAACTTTTTTGCTTCATAAACACTCAAAAACGGTTTAAAAAAGTACTAAAAATAGGTGTTTAAATAATTTTGTTATAAACAATTAATTTTTTGGTAAAACAAAAGGCATATTACATATTTATAATAAATTATAATAACTTTTTTACCGCAATTGTTCATCAATAAAAAAGTATGTATTTACTTGCAATTAGTGTTCATTTCTTAATTTGCAAGTACGGCAGATATGGCGGTACTTGTCCTGTACTCAGGTGATTACATACAAAAAGGGTCCACTTTCCAGGGTCATAACTTGTGACCTATTAGGGCTAGGACTCTTTATTTTATCCCATTTCACGCAGAATTGAGCCTACTTTAATTTTTTTCATCGACCTGTCATCGGAAGATCAACAAGAAACGAGGTATTTTCCAAAAACACAATTTTTCTGATTTTAGTAAAAAAATTCCAAAAACGGGACTTTTTGAAATATGACAAATCACAAACTAATAGGACTAGAAGGCCCTCTTTTTTCTGACTTACGTAGAATTTTGTGTACTTTATTTCATCCTCTGGCATCACTGTCGTAATTTGCCCCTGGAACGTCCTGTTTCAAAAAAACTCCGCAGGGGGAAATTGCCCTGAAAAATAGGTCAAAAGTAGTCCAATTTGAGAGGTCATAACTGCCTACCTATTAGAGCTAGAACTTTATCCTTTGTGGCAAACTAAAGATAAACACTTGAGTTTTGACGCCTTTTGACGGGCGCTTTTAAAATTCAGTTTGAACCGGATTTAAAGCGACGAGCGAGCACTCTTATGTCAACACTCAGGACCGCATATATAGTCTTTGGACGTACAAAAGTATATGCCTAGAGAGTCGCGATGTAAACAACTTCTGTTACTGCCCTAACTGTCCGAGCGATGAGCTTCAGTGTAGGGACGTCATGGGACGCTTAGGGGGGTGGGGAGACAGAAGTAGTCAAGTGTGAACAACCGGGAAGCCGGCACAAGAACAAGCGGCTCAGTAAGGCGAGATGAGTGTACGTTGAAAATTCTTTTTTCATTAATTTTGCGATATTTAAAAATTTTCATCCCTTATGGTAAAAATATTTACATCCGTACATAATTCAGTTACTTAATTCGTATTATTCCTACATAATTCATATTATTCCGATTGAAAGTGGTTCGCACGGCCCTGACTGTTTGTGTTAAGAAACGCTCAAGGATAGCCTCGATTTATTTAAGGCAATGCCAAAAATCTGAATTAAATGGAGGTTTGAGTGTATCACTTCAAAAATAATGCCCCCAATGAAAAATCGCATTTTGCAAAACGCTATCCATCCAATTTTTTCCTCTTAGTCACAGAAACTCCCTCGAATTTGTTAAAAATATATTTGCGAATAGTAAATAAATTTCATTGTATTCAAATTGATAATATTTTTCCATCAAATGAATTACCAATTTAGTTGACATTAATATTTGTTTCAAAGGGTTATCAAAAATATGTCACTAACGCATTAATTAATTGGATATGTTTTGCAAGTAACAGTATACATGATATTTAATAACGATATTTATATATTGAGTAACGATATTGAATATGCAAATATGATGCATCAAATCTATATTTCTTTGATTCAACAGTATTTTTTTCCTCAGTGCAAGCGGTCATTATTTCCTACAGAATATTAACCAAATGATGTTATCTAGATGTGTCATAGGTTGTGTCATATTTTGATGAATTATTTCAGTTGTTTACGTGTCTTCAATTTACAAAATTTACTCTTTTTTTTTGTTTGGGCATCGGGTGCTTATGCCGTGTCGTGTTATTTTTCAATGATTTTGTCAGACTAGCAGAATCAAAAAGCTCTTTTATATTTAAACATTTAAAAATGAATACTTGAAGTATACATATTCATATACATATAGGGTAACTAGCTCGACCAGAAACCTTGGTAAGTATCTTCTCCTGAGATCTTCCCTCGCCAATCTGACATGATACTCAAGGGACGCAGACATCCTGCTTTGACGTAAGACTTGCCGTTTTTTTTTTTTACTGTGAGTATGACGGAGATGGAGGAAAGAGAGTGAGAGGTTGGTTTGGTTGACTCTCTTTTTGGTTTCTTCTC
>JBAGKK010019845.1:0-11532 GCA_037177015.1 Euceroptres primus | reverse complement strand
ATTATCACTGATTGGTATAGAAAGCCTACATACTCAGGACGAAAATTGAACTTTCTTTCCAACCATGCAATACAAACTAAAGTGGAAGTTATACAAAATTTGGTGGACAGAGCATTAAAACTAGCAGACCCAAGGTTCCATGAGAAAAATATTAAAATTTGCAAACAAATTCTGTATTTGAATCATTATCCAACTGTTTTCAGTGAGAAACATATTGGGAATAGAATTAAACAGATAGCAATGGGGGATAATGTTTCTAATAATAACGCTCCTATGGAACTCAATAGATTCAATACTGTTGTTTTGCCGTATTTTGGTAAGATTGCACAAATTTTGCGAAAACTCTTAAGACCTTTAGAAATGAATAATACAAAATGTTAATTAATTATTATTATAATTTGTTTATAACAATTAGTTATTACAAGTCAAAGACTTTTTTTATTCCACACGCCCCTGTGCATAAAATGAAAACCATACTGAGCATAGGAAACACTTTTACATGAAGATAAAAAGAAGTTGCTGGTTCTACGGTTCGCGAGTCGCGACACTGAGAACGCAGCGCAGCGCAAGGTCTGACTGAAATGACGTTATCTGCGGAGCCAGAAGTGCCTCCATTTTTTTTTTTAAATGAAAGATGAATTTACGAGGAATCTTTATATTCTGATTCAACAAAAATTAAAATGGGAATAATTGACGAAAAATTGATTCAAAAATTTTTACATCTTTGCGGGTAAAGTTTTGGAATTTTTCTTTTAGAGTATTATTTTCTCAAAATCTATAATTTTACGTGTAATACCTTCAAGTTTCATTAAAATTCAATTATCGATTCTAGAAATGTCGATAATTAAAAAAAATCCAATATGTCGTAAATATCGATAATGTTAAAAAAATCGTTATGTCCTAACTTCGTAATTTTGAAATTTTCAAAAATCTTTTAGGCCCCAAATGTGTCTTATGTAGCATTATAATGTCACTAAGTTTAATTAAAATTAGAAGACCACTTGCAGATCCTGATATTCCTGACGAATACTGACCCATCCATCAAATTAGAAAATCCTTTTCCAAAGCAAAATATTGAAATCTATTGAAAGTTGGTCGATCTATGCCTCTAATTGACGCGCAAAGGAACTCATTACTCATTGCAGCACACTGCGAGAATAGGGGCTGTAGGGGAATAAGAAACAGTAAATTCTGAATTTAAACCACTGTGAGAGGTCACCTGGGTAAAAATTTATTGATTTGGAAATGCAGTTGTATAGAAAGATATTATAGACTTGGGAAAAATTAAGCTCCCGTTGATTAATTACGCATGATCAGTGTTTAGTTACATAACCTAAGGAAGGATAACGGTTGTTAATTAAGTGCACTTACGGGAAATGGTAATCACAGTGGACACGTACGTAGCTATCAGTACAACCAACGGCAAGATGAACATGAACACGAGACTAAGAGTCGTATAAAGTTGTTCTTGCCATTTCTCCGTGTAAAAGCCGTGAGTCACGCATTGAGTGAATTCTTCTATGAAAGGTCCCCGAGCTATATGGAAGATTACGAACTGCAACAGAAAAACGAATATTTATTAGTATAGTCAAGAGGACAGAATTTTAAAATTAATTTATAAAATTAAAATTCATGCTAAACTCGTATACCTAAATTGACAAATTAAAAAAGTTTAAAATTACTCTATTATATTTTACTAATTAAAAATGTCAACCAAATTTAAAATGAACTAAGTCTCAAACATAGTTTTATTAATTATTGTACTACGGAAAGTGAAAAGGGACCTAAGGCCACTTTTTGTTTAAATTGAGTTATTACCACCCAACTGAAAATGCCAATATGAGGCCTTATATTATAGGAGTCAGAAAATAGAGACCCACATGGGACCCCATACAGGAATCCACATTTAGGTTCCTATCTTAAATCGCATACGTAATTGGGACACGAAATGGTATAGGAATCTATGTGGGAACCCATATGAGAACCTACATGAGAACCTACATGGAGACCCACTTGTGAACCTATATGTGATCCCATAACGATGCCTGTGCGTAGAAACCTATAAACTGGTCCTACATGAAATCCCACAGAGAATTTTAATTTGTTTATAATACAATTTAGCTGTTTTAAAAATATTATTGCTATACTTGTCAATCATAAAGGGCAAGAAAAACTTCTGTGTAGCTATAGTTAAAATCAACTGCGCAGTCTTGAAGTGATCGCAAATCCACACATGTAGGAACGCTTTGCTTCCTCACTATGATGAATTAGCAAATATATTAGAGGAAGCATTAATTATGAACTAGATTTATTGGCTCATACCTACAATCTTCAGCAAGTAAATAATATAAAGAATTTTAATAATCAGTGTTTAGATTTGATATGTATTTACAAATATATCGTGTCAAGTTATAAATACTAATTTTCCGATGGTGAAAGAAGATAACTACCACCCTACATTATCAGGTTTAATAAATATTAATCGTAGCACTGGTTCACAGGTTAACTTTGCAAACCCGATACTACCTAGGCATAAATTTAAAACAGATGGAGACTGCTCGCACTTATACGTAGGGATGGGTAATGTTAATGGGAACCTATATATATACCAATTTAGTGACCCTGTTGCCGCATGTGGCGTTTCCTATGAATGAATATGTGGGGAATTTGATAAATGCATCCCTAAATATGTACGAGTATATGGGTGATTCTCCTCAAAGAGACATTTTTCAGTTAGACTTTTGTGAAACAAAAATTTTCGATTTTAAATGAAATGAATTGGGGTGAAATGAATTTATACGACCTTCAATAGTGAGAAGGTGAGTCGCGCAAAATTATTCTTCAAAAATAAGTATTTTACAACCCTGTTAGTCGTAACCGTAGCGGTACATCCCAAGAAGTGAAGAATATGGCATTTTGGTATAAAGCAAATTCGGTTTGCACAGTTGTTAATTAGGATCCAAAAAAGTGATTTCATAAAGAGAGCTAAAAAAATTTCTCTTAGGGTTCATTTTCGGGATAGTTTTGCACCCTCTGGGTGCAACTTTTTTTTTATTTAACCGATTTTGATACAAACTGGTATGTGGGGAGTTTTGAGGGTCCTGAAGCCATATTTATTCTCAAAAATAAAAAATTCAAAATAGTGGATATAAAATGGTGATCATCTAGTTAAAATTTTACGTCAAAATACGAGAAACCGAAAAATATCAAAAGTAGGCTTTAAAATATACGAATACTTTTTAGGTTGTATTATAGTCGTAACGTTAAAATTATTATTTCTTTACTAAAAACAAACGGCTTCGGATATGACACGGAATTTTTTCTCGCGACAAAACAATGATTTAAATTATTCATGGGAAACAAACTTTTACACTACAGTACTATCGGAATTGATTAGACCACTTTAAAAAATCCTATTAAAAACTCGCCGGTTTGTTTTTGTAAATAACTGCGCAATTAATTTAGATACGGCGATTTCTAAAAAATCGTTTTAAAGCTTATAATAAATCGTGAACCGATGCTAAAATCATTTCATAAATTTCTTTTGTTAATAAATAATAAAATCGTTTTAAAAAATTGTTTAAACAAAAACTAACCAGGATTTCGAAAAAATAACCAAGATATTCGTAATCAGGGCACTTTTTGGACCTTTTGAACAAAAATTACCTCGGGGACCTATTAGTTCATATAGGGCTCAATCGACGCGAAATTTAATAAGCTTTCCAACAATTGTTAAAAAATCTCCGTATCTTCATTTTTTGCGATGTTAGGCACAAAAACAAACTCGCGAGTTTTTAATAGGATTTTTTAAAATGGTCTGATAATTTCCGATGGTACTGTATATCTAACTAATATGGATGAAAAATAAAGGTAGAAGTCTGAACTTTAATTTCATGCATAATAAGGTTTATTAAGATATTTTAAGGTTTGTTAAAACAAGATAATTTAATGTAATACTCTTTTTACAAAAATCTGAAAATAAATTTTTAGCGCTATTATTGTTAAGAAGGGTTTGTTCTAGAAACTTTTAAGTAAGCAGAATTTTAGCTGAAACATTGTAATTTAAGAACCTACCACTGGTAAATTAAACAAACAAGGAAAGTCCAATAAAAAAACGCCACAAATGCTAAACATCGTGTTAGAGACAGGGAAAAAAGGCTTCGGATATGACAGACTTCAAGCTCCCCATAAAGTCAGCATGTGGGAATCGTTTAAAAATTTAAAAAAATTTTTGATATTACTTGCAGGACCACCGACCACTCTGCCAATTCTCAACAATTTAAAATGAATAATGTTGAAAATATTAACTAGGACATCGAAAAGGTCCCTTTCAGGAGAATCACCCATATCATCCTAGCCTCCAAATACATCCCTATTAGTCCTCCAAAGAATTAGTTTACTGATTAAAAAATAATGAGAACATGAGATTAAAATTTAAAAGAACCAAAGATGGGGCTGCAAAATATTTTTTTACTTAGCTTAGATTGAAGGCAAATGAACCAGCAATAAGAGATTTTAAAAACTATTCTGGAAAAACTGATCTTGAAGTAAAAGAAAATCTATCTTAAGTATGGATAGTAATTTCTAAACTTAAGAATGAAATGAGGATACCTGGTATTCTTCGCTTTTGGGTGACGGAAATTTCGGACCTTAGTGAAGGCGTGAATGTGTTTGCGAACTTTTTCAATAGCATTTACAATAAAGATAAAAGAGATAATGTCCAGCTCGCTAAACCAGTAAAAAATAGTAATCTATGTCTAAGATATAAATCACAAATTGTTGAGGAACTAGTCAAGAAACTTTTGAAAGAAATGTCAAACAAACTCATAGCTTGGACTGACCTCATTATCACCTATTTTAGCCAAATCTCTCACATTCATTTACAATCTAGCTTTAACAAGAGAATATTTTCCAAAAATCTGGGGAACTGCTCGAGTTTTCCCAGTTTTCAAAAGTGGTCTAAAATAGGAAATCGATAATTACAGGCCTATATCTATTTTATGTAATTTCTCTAAGATCTTTGAAAAATGTATAACCCAAAAGCTTAGGAACGGACTGCAGCCGGTCATATATCAGGAACAACACGGATTTTTATCAAAGAGATCTACGATGACAAATCTTGCATCTTTTACGCAATTTGTGTCTGAGGCAATATCGGAAAACTATCAGGTTGATACAATTTGTATACATAGATTTCTCTAAGGCTTTCGATAAGATCAGTCATAGATTGCTAAAAAGAAAACTTGACATGCTGGACATCCCTCAAAACATTAAGGCTTTAATAGATTCACCTTTTCTAGTTTTCACAGACAACACCAAAATATTTCAGAAGATCTTTAATGTTAGAGACTGTATTAGATTACAGGAAAAGCTAGATATATTCTGTTAATGGTGTTTGAATAATGTACTGCTCTTAAACTCTGAAAAGTGCGGAGCAATCACGTACACTCGTTCATTAGATAGTACTTCTTTTGAATACCAACTGGGAGAAAACCTATAAAAAGGGTATTGTCTATTACGGAACTAAGGGTAATATTTAGACCGAATCTTAAATTTGAACTTGTAAATTGTAAATTTGAAATTGTAAAAACTACTAAAAATGCAGGACTCATAACTAAGCAATGTAAAAGCTTCTACAATAAGGACGCGATGAGAATGTTATTCACAGCTTTAATTAGATCGAAATTGGAATATGGCGCCGTTATTTGGAAACCAAATCATAGGAATCAGTTTGATAAATTAGAAAGGAGACAAAAAAGGTTTTTAAAATTTCTAGTGTTTAAAGAGGATGAAAGTTATCCGGCTTCCTAACTATGTTGAAGTATGTAACAAATTTTCATTATTCACATTAGAAGAACGTTATACTTCTAAGTTTTGTATTCATACAAAACTTAGAAGTTAATGTTAATGTTAATTCACTCGCTTTAAGACACTTGTTTATCGAAATACAGGATTTTATCGAGACCTAGGCTTCTATAGGGAATATGGCCTGCGCATTAGAAAAACCGGTTTAACGTTCTAGCCGAATCAGTGTCCTCTCTCTCATCTTCGTGGAAAACCCAGCCTGACCTTAAAGTAGTCCGGCCGCTAAATACTAGTCAAAATGGTGTATTTTTATGAAAAGTTTTGAAAATGCAAATATGTGAGCATGTGTACGAAAACAATTCATATAACAAATTTAGAACATTTTCTGGGTGTGTTTCAATAATGATTTTGCGATGTAGAAATATAAACATATTTGACATAAGACACACAGTTTTTTGTTATAGTTTTAACGCTTGGGAACGTCACAATTTGTGATTTTTCAAGCCCGCGAAACAGCTTCCTATAAGACTATGTTAAAAGTGCTATTTTGAAATCCAGATTATTTAAAATCTGTACCGCTGAGACTTTTGGAATTTCGTACTTTAATGAAAAATACATTTCTCTTTCATTTTGTGAAATAAAAAAGGGTTGTTAAACGCATAAGCCGCAGCGGTCGGACTACTTTAAACACCCCAAGAGTTTTCACTCCCTTCACCGTTCTCTTCCATGCACGAAGATCTCGAGGGAGGCCGCGCAAGCGTGGCGGCCACATGTTGCTCTCTTCGTCGGCAGCATTGCTCTTTCCATCGCCGGAATGACTCTCTCCGACTCACGCGGTCGTACCATGTAAAAGGGCCTCGACACGATGTAGCGCTTAAGACTTAAGACAGTCCAGACGCCCGACTAAATGGTAAAGTGGCGGCCACGTATGCGCCGCGTACGAGAACCGAGACAACTAAAAATTTCGTTCTCATGTTACATGTGCATATATTCGTGTAAATGCATATGTGGGTTCTTTGAATGTGTTGCGTAAATTTAAAAGAATTAATACAAAATGAAGAAAGTGTGACACAAAGAACAACAAATAAAAGTATTGAACAAATTTTTCGAGCCACATTTGCTTCATTTTGTATTAACTCTTTCAAATTACGCAAAATGAAGAAATTTGAAACACTTGAGATATATTGTATGAAGTATTTTATTGATGACATTTCTGAAGTAATTTAGAAATTTTAACTGAAATGTTACATGATATAAATATAAATAAATATGTATGGTATAAATTTTATGAGATAATTTAAGACGAAATTAAAATTATAATAACAAAACCCGCGAAACGTGGTGACAAACAAATAGTCTTTTTGAGGTTATGTCACGGTAATCCTCGACATTCATAGGCTTGCTTGCTTGATGACGTAGGCAGACGACGCTACGACGCTAAGCCCGAGCCAACTACCTCAGCTTTCCCTATTTTGCCGTATCGTTCCATTAGAGACGACCCGGCCTGAAGCAGTCAGTTTTGGTTCTTTGGACCCTCAACTTCTCGGTAGCAGGCTCTCTAACCAATAAACGGTTTTAGTAGCTACTACCACTGTCTATAGCAGACCTGCAGAGCAAGGGGAGTTCTTCTCAAAAGCCAGATGTGGCATTTCTCCCACCACTGCTCTCTCCTCAGGCTGAGCCAGTTCGGTTAGTAGTGTTTTCATTGGACCTACACATTTATGTCATGACAGTGAGAAGATCCTGAGGAAAAACCACCCGACATTACCACCACCCGTACTCTTAGAACCTGAGGATAGAACAGTGGAGGTGGAAATGACCCATCTGGCTTTTGATGAGTTTCGAGGGAAATTCTCCTTGCTGTACAGGCCTGGTTTACAGTACACTGCGACATTCTGACTCTCCTACACCATTCCTTAACCCCCTCCCATTGGACGGCATCCCATTAGCCACGGTTATATTGGACGGTGTCCTAGTGAGAAAAATTCCTCGTCCCCCTCCCATTGGATGGCATCCCAGGAGCCCCGGTTATTGGACGGTGTCCCAGTAAAAGAACTCTCCCTCTAACCTCCCTTTCCGCGGGACGGTATCCCAGCAACGAGGTTTTTTACCCCTTGCTACTCTGAACCAAGTCCATCCAGAACCAACCACCTACTTTCACCTCCCACTTTCAACAATTTTACCTCTACCAAAAAACACCAGTTTATATTAAACTCCAGCCAGCGCCAAGTGCTATACATACCATCAACGAATAACATACAGTAACGACGAGAATAAATGAGACCACCTGTTTTATGTGAGTTGCATAAAATCATATAATTTCGATAAAACGTACAGTAAATTTTTTCATATAAGCACTTAAGATCTCAAAATTCTGTGTCTAATAACCCCAGGATGATGTTATTTTGTGAATTCCTTAAGAAAATATTGTTAAAAAAGTCAAAATTTCAAAGTTTCCTTAAATTTTGAATAACTCCTGAATTAGTGGACATTTTTTAGTGTTCTTGAGCTCATTTTAAAGTAAAATTAACATAGAAAATGACTATTTTATCAAAAATATCCTAGAAAAGTTTCCCTGGATTTTGCCAAAGTCTAAGCTTGAAACAAGAAAGTCGTAAAAATTTTAAAAATACTTTCACTCGCAAAAAGGATTTTAAAAAGTTTTGAAAGTGATAATCAGCAGTAATTAACTAAGTTTTCTTATAAAATGCAGTATAGTTATTTGTGATATTTCATTTATAAATGATTTTACAAGTTCTAATTTTTACGATCTTTTTTCCCAAGTTTCGACTTTAGAAATATCCAGGGAAAAAATATTAGGATATTCTTGACCCAATAGTCATATTCTACGTTAACTTATCTTTAAGAAGAGCCCAAGAATACAAGAATTCAGAAGTTATTCAAAAAATTTTAAAATGTTGAAATTTTGAATTTTTGCAAAAAACAAGTGGTCTCATAATTCTTGCCGGTACTGCACGTTACTTGTTTCACCTATTTATCGGATGTGCTCGATAGTGAACGAATTTGCATTATATACTGAAGGCAAGAATATTGACATTTATACAATATCGAACAGTCTATTTAAAAACCCAGCCAAAAACTTTATATTGTCTTGCAGGAAAGAGTTCAGATGGAGCGTGTAAGCGGAAATAAAATTGTTATCAACTATATTTAAGCTACTTAATAAGATTTCTTTAAGCTAATGCAGCTAGGTTATATACCCTGTAATTGGATTCGACTGTTGGATGTAAATTTAAATAAAATAAAAAAATATGCCCGGCCGCCTTCAGGAGCGCGCGCACATTCTTATGGCATGTTTCGCTCGCTAGCTTGAGCGCGCCTAGGGCGCGCAGAATACTCGTCACGCTCCGATATATTTGAACGTCACGCTCCGCGCTCCATTATAATTTATTATATTATAAATTTATAAATTTTATAAATTATAAATTAGTTACAAACTTATTCGCGCATAAAGCTCGTTTGATCCCTACTGAAAATCTCTACATAAGATTCCTTAAGGAACTTTCAAGGGTTCCTTAAAGGAACCTGTACAGGTTCCTACAACATTTCCTGAACCAAATTCCTACAGGTTTGTCGTAAGGCGTCTTACGGGTACCTTAAAGGCGTCCACGCAGGATCTTACATGGGATACTACGTGGAATCCTTTAAGGAACCCTTGAAAGTCCCCTTAAGGGATCTTATGTAGGGATTTTCAATAAGGCTCGCTCGCTAATTTGAGCGCACCTACGG
The DNA here is from genome assembly GCA_037177015.1 of Euceroptres primus. NCBI lineage: Eukaryota > Metazoa > Arthropoda > Insecta > Hymenoptera > Figitidae > Euceroptres > Euceroptres primus. The sequence continues at coordinate 1,977 of JBAGKK010019845.1, read as the reverse complement.
CGCGCAGGCTGTTCAAAGCGCTTCGCGCAGAGTTAAAATTATTCCTCATGATTTACTATTACTGTACTGTAAGTAAATTTTGTAATTTTATGAATGCGAAATTAATTCGCTCAAAGTTACTTTGACTTTAAGGAATACATTCTCATCACAAGTCTCGATAGGCGGAAGGCTGCGCGTTCGATTCTCGCTGCCGGCATTTTTTTCATTTCATTTAATTCTATGTTTATTTATTTAATTCTTTGTAAAATTAATTAAAACTATGTATATATTATAATTTTTAACAATTATTTTTGATTGAAAATTCGTTTTTTTCGGAGGTTTATCATTTTTCTTCTCAAAAGTCAAAATGTCTGTTGTATATGAAAATTATTCATTTTTATTTATATTTATAAGCATTTGAAAGCATTTATATTTTCAAATGAAAGTATCAACGTAGCCCTTTGAATCGAAAATTATATATTGGATTAGGATTCGAAATTTTTTTCATGACAAAATGATCAATAAATGAAACACAATAATAATATTCAATGACAATATATTTGCAATTTACATACACTTACAATTACAAATTCAATCAACAGAACTATCAGAAATATCAACTGGAGTCACGCACGAGCCAGAGGGGTAGTTATCATAAAAACATGGAAAGCAGAATAAACCAAGACATCTCGTACATCTAATGAAGAAAGCGTTTTTACATGAGCAAGGTTTTTTCAGAACATCTACTGGAAAGCACACCTGGTTGGCATTCATAAAAACTTCTCGATCATTCGAAAATTTTGCAACAAACCACGCGTATCTTATTATATTAGAAATACTGGAAAGTGCATCTGATGTTGAACAATTTCCCTATTACAAAGGCACAATTGAACGGCACGGTTGAACTAAAGAAGTGCATTTCGGTGGAATGACTTTGATAGTGCTCGTTGGTATCCTATCATCGTCCTGGAAGACATCATACAACTCTTGTTTTGTTCGTTCTTCCCAAGAGTCGACCAGAAGAAGAAACTTTTCTTTTCCTATGTATGGTTTCAAATTGTCGTGTAAGAAGTCCTTGTAGGGAACTGTAGTAAGTTTTCCAGACTTCGAGGATGTATTAATGTCGTTCTTGGACTTTCTCGCGTACTCATTGACCATCTTCTGAACCCTAGGTCTGAACACTACTGTTGATTCTTGTAGGCAAGTGAACATCAGGGGTAAAACTCGTCCAGAAATGGTGAGGGCATATTGTGCAGTATATGGATGCGCGACTTTATCCATGTCCTGTATTTTAATGAGAAATGCCTTTAACCCTTTTTCGGCAAGAGTCCTGTTAAAAGTGGACTGATATTGGCACCTTGAAAAATACATTTAAAATATGATTATATAATATGAAATTCTATTTTAAAATTCAAATTTGATCTTTTTATTATTTATTTGTAACGTGTATATCAAAGATTGTGAAGAGTCATTCACGTACCTGTTTGGTCTGTATTGATGAAGTAATCCTTGCTGAATTGAAGTACCAAAATTTACACTTTGATGCCGGAAAGTATCTGCTGTGGCCAAGGTTTCTTCTAACGTAGCCGTCTCTCTCCGTGACACAAATTTCGTGATTTTCCGCTGACAAATTTTATGCTTCAGCTTGAATCGCTTCACTCATGTCATAGAAGCTTTAACCTTCATGCGCTCGCGCCAACTGGAGTCACACTAGCGCTCGCGCGGGCTGCCAGTTGATCGCCCAAGTTTTTTATGATTATCATGCTGTTTTCTTTACTTTTTGTGAATGGTTCATCACCATCAAAGCAGAGGGACTCTGATACACAACTTGGCAAACATTTTTTCGAACAAAATTCTTTATTTAAACAACATTTACTTAGCCATCAACATAATATAGATTTTAGCTTGAAGAATAATTTTGCTTCAACTTTTCTCCGGCAAGAATATAATTTTTCTCAGTGAAACTAGAATAAAACCATATTATATACAAGTATAATC
>JBAGKK010019834.1:0-11533 GCA_037177015.1 Euceroptres primus | reverse complement strand
CCTCGCCTGGGACTTGGTCGAGGCTAAGGCTGTCATAAAACAGTGACCAGGTATAGAGGATTAAAATTTTGAAAAAACATGTTTGCAGTTTTGCAATTAGCAAACTGATAGTTAAAAAATCACAATCTACATATTTTCACGATTACAAATATATAAAATTTTACTTAAAATTTTATAAAATACAGTTTTTCGGTGCGTCAAAATCGGTAGATTTTGTCTCGCTTGTGAGACGGAACCAGACATCGATGTCTTGGAGACAAAATGGACCGTCTTGAAGCTAAACCCAAAACGAAATATTTCTACACGGTTGTAACTGAATTTTCATGACTTTTTTCCTAAATTTCAGTTACGCTAACTAAATTTTCCTATATTTGTATTATGTTTACTAAAGTGTAACTGAAATTTATGAAAATGTATCTTAAATTTATGAAAAAATAACTGAATTTTCCGTTACATGTAACTGTTACCCTGTACATAAACTTTTTTCTGTTACAATTTCGGAATTTTAAGTTACAAATCTCAGAATTTTCAGTTACAAGTTTTGTAAAATTTCATTATTTTAACGAAATATTCAGTTATATTTGTAAATGAATTTTCCTAAATTTTTTCTAAATTTACCAAAATGTAACTGAAATTTACGAAACTGTACACGGAAAGAAAAATTTCATGCCTTATCGATTTTTTTTCGTGTGTAACTGAAATTTCAGTTACGGTATCTGCAAAAAACTTCAGCCACGTGTCTCTGAAAATTATTATGGAAATTTCTAACAGTACATTATTTATGAAATATTAACAAGAAATTTAAGAATTTTTTCATACCGTTCAACTGATAAGTCGTTAAACCGCATTAAATTATATGAGGAAGATAAAAATAATTTGTGTTCCTTTATTATATGGGCTTTAGGGTTCAATAATTTAAAAAAAAAACTATGCTTTTTAATCAAACGTTTCGACTCACATGGGAGTCCTCTTCAGTGATTTATTTCTGACCAAAACGAAAATTATATTTTCATTAATATACTTTTGACATAGACAACAACGAGAAAAATGTATAATTATAGAAATTAAATTGCAATTATAAAGCTGTTCGTTGTAACGGTTTTTGTTTTTTAACCCTTTAGCTACCAGGCCCTTTTCCCGTTGTATAAAAATTCTGAAAAAATTCAGGAATACTGTATCGTCATTTTCTGTCATTTCCTTATAACCACCTTACGAGATGCGGAACACTCCAGTTTGATCCAATTCGCATATTTATTTTGCAGAATTTTGAGTTTATTACAAGCAAATTCGAGAAAATCGTGAAAAATGAACGTTGCTTTGCAACGCTGGAAGCTAAATAGTTAAATATATATTTTTTATAATAAGTTTTATGATACTCAATTATTCAATACCAATGAATCAAATGTAATTAGTTACAATTTATTACAACCAATTTACGACCAATCATTAATTAATTAATTAATCAATTATAAAGTGTAATATAGTAATACGAAAGCATACTGAAACACAACGCAGATAAGTGTAGAAAAAATATTAAAAATTTTTAACATTTTATAAACATGATTCGTAGAATAAACTGAATGAATTTGATACTAATAAACATTGTAGAAATGTATAGAATTGAAAAATTATCAATAATATTAACTTCTTAAAGATTTTTTATATAAAGTTTATCATTATGAAACAAAAATTTTTGAAACGTTCTGAATAACAGTAATTGAAAAGAAGAAATTAAAAAAAGCACGATATCAAAATATGTATGCATTATGTGAAACGGGCCATGCGGTGTGAAGCTGTAGTGGGATTACATTTTTTTTTTATTGGACGCTAAAGCCCACATAAAGAAGCACTAACTAATTTAATACCAGAGGGTTAATACAAATCTCCATGACGGATAAACATAATGTTTATTGGTTCAAAATTGTAGTTTGCGAATTTTTTTCATTCAATATCTCGAATTTTACATAAATTTAACTATACCCTAATACAAAATTTCATAAATTTGGAATCCTTTCGAAAAATCCAATAGCAAGTTGGAAAAAATTCATAAATTTCACAGGGTTAACTAAATTCTCTAATTTTTGAAGAATATTCCCCACTTTTCAAAAATTTATCAAAACTTGAGGGATTTAATTGAATATTTACAAATGTGAATTGTTGAAGCTTGATTTAATACTGAAAAGAAATGGAAAATCTCCCCAAAATTTAAAATTTCTTTATTTTGAGAGATTATTCCTTTTTTCTTATTGTCAAGGGTGAGTTTAGTTAGCGAAAGACGTATTTATATCCGGCGCCAGTAACCACAAGGCATTTCTCGAGCGAGTCGTTCGAGACATCTGTTGCTCGCCTTCTGCCCGCAACAAGACATTTGCATAATTATAATCTCTCGCCTCCACTGTGGCGCTCTAAAACTCACGGCACATCCGCTCTTAGTTTCTCTTAAAAAATTGCCTCTGCCAACGGCCGCTTCTTATTCCTCTTCTCTATTAATTATCGTAATATCTCCTGCAATTGAAAATGGAGGACGAAAAATAGCGGAATAGAAATTTATTTCGCGGAGGTCACCACCAGCGACTGCCTGCCCGTGGCTCACTCCGGTATTACATTTGATGTTTATAACCACTCGTAAAAAAAATTTATCTCCGTAACAGATACATTCAGAGGAAGAAAGAAACACGCGCGGTTTCTAAAAAATAAAAGAGCTTCACTTTTAAAAAAAGAGACTCATTGCAACTAAAAAGCCGATGCGGGTGGCTGAAATTGTCATTTTACACCGTATTAACTCACGAGCGCATTTTTTTTTGCTTAATCGCTTCAGTTTGGGCCACTTGTAAATCATCTGGTTTTGTGACAAGAATTTCGGACCGGAACCCGGGCATATTTTTTGAGAAAGGTGCCAAAAATCACATATGCATGGATTGTTGCTCTCCTATGGATTTTAGCGAAATAAATCTACATTTATACTGACAGAAGATAACTGAAAGTACATAAAATTCCACGTAAATTGAAAAAAAAAACAATATTCTATCTCCATAAACTTCGGTGTTATGAATTTTTGAAACTTTGTGTTTTTTCACTGCTTTTATGTGCCTGATATCCTGAATGTTCAAATGAACGAAATTCTTATTTGATTTCATTTTAAACTCAAGTTTATTCTAAAATATTGGTTTATTAACCCAAAAAAATTACTGTCATGATAAAAAGCTCATGATGGTTTTCTTTATTTTGTAGTTGAATTAATATTTCAAGATAAATTTGAGATAAAAAAAAAATTTTGTTCAATTGAACGTTCAAAACTTCAGGTTCATTTGTTTTTCTCAAAAAATGGAAAACACGTTCTCTTGATTATTTCTGCAATACTGACGTGAAAAATACATAAGGATGAATGAAAGAGGTCTAAATTCTGATAAATTAAAAAAAAAGTGGTTCTAACTTGAATAGGTCAAAAGTTATGACCTCTCAAAGTTGACCCTCTCTGTCTTTTGTGAGTCAGACGTACTGAAAAATGAATGAATGGATGAATTTTAGAACGATTTCCTTAAAATCAGACAAATTTTGCTGAATTTAAGTTAAGTTAATTTTAAGGTGTAATAATTTTAAGCATTCGTTTTTACTGTGCACCTTCCGTTCCTTCTAAAAAAAAATGGAATAATTATGAGAAAAGGGATTCAGTGTTAACATTTATTGCTTAAAAAATAATATTTTTTTTTACTCGTAAGTAATGAATACTTACCTATTTTCAATTAATTTAGGGGACAAAAGTAGTTGTAAGTGCTGAAAAATTGAAAACTTAATATTTAATAACATTTGTTTGTTTACAAATATGTTTTATTACACATGAAAAGTGAAGTTAATGAATATTGAATTATATTTCTGCGAAAAAAATAATGAAAAATGTGCAAAAAATGAAAAATTGTTTTGTAGAAAAATTAATTAATTAAAATAATTATTAGTTTATATTTAAGAAATGTTTAATTGATCATTCAGTGCATTATATTTTATTGTATTGTTCAAAACATAACTGAAATTACATTTTTCAGTACGTTTGACAACTTTGAGAGGTTATGACAAATTTTAACCTATTTAAGTTATAACCACTTGTTAAAAAAAAAATTTAGAATTGAGTCCTGTGTCATTTATCCTTATATAATTTTCACGTCAGGATTGCAGAAATAATCAAGAAAACGTGTTTTCCATTTTTTGAGAAAACCAGTGAAAAAACACAAAGTTTCAAAAATTCATAACTCCAAAGTTTTTGAAGATAGAATATTGTTTTTTTTTTAAGTTTACGTGGAATTTTATGTACTTTTAGTTATCATCTGGCAGCATAAACATAGATTAATTAGGGAATGCTCTAGTTGACAAAAAATAAACACATGATTTTTGGCCATAAAAACAGGCAAAAAGGTGTTACCTCGAGAGGTCGTAGCTCGCGATCTATTGGACCTAGAGAGATGTTCTTTGTCCTAAATTAGAGATAATTACGTCTACTTTGTTGTTTGTAGACTATTTTGGCGTGTGTCAATCGATTATACAAATTCTAGATGGTTTTTTGAAAAGTAGCGATTTTTGGGCAAAAATCGAAGAAACAGGGTTTTTCGAAACGCTCTATCTCGGAAAGTATTGATCCTAGGACATTATTTGTTTTCGGATTTTTCAGAATTTTTTCTACTTTCTTTCCTCTCTCTACCTTTTTTCCTTGAAATCCATAGGAGAGCAACAATCCACGCATATGTGATTTTTGGCACCTTTCTCAAAAAATATGCCTGGGTTCCGGTCCGAAATTCTTGTCACAAAACGAGATGGTATATAGGTGACCCAAACTGAAGCGATTAAATAAAAAAAAAAAAATGCGCTTGTGAGTTATTACAGGATTTCGCCTCTTTTTCCGACAATTTGACTGAACTATAAATAAAGTTGTTCCGTTTAAGAAAAATATTACTGAATTGTGTCGTTTATTTAATATTGGACAAAAATGCCACTTTAGTAGCTTCACTCAAAAAAATGTCTGGTTAAATTAACCATAATTCTGGTTAAATATGCCATTACTATCTTTTCTGGTTAGAGTAACCAGAATTCTGGTTAAACTAACCAGAAATTCTGATTAAAACAAACAGAATTCTGATTACTCTAACCAGAAAAAATAGTAAGGGCATATTTAACCAGAATTCTGGTTAATTTAACCAGATATTTTTTTGAGTGTTGGATTCTGGAATATAAATTTTTTATATTATTTTTATGAGGTGTTTGAGTGGATGACAAGCAGGGATGAACGTCAGTTTTCAAGTTTGAGCAGTTAGTTCTCTGGAATAAATTTTTAATTTAAATACATTTGCCTTCATTTCTTTTTTTTTCTCAAACTTTGTGCTAACATTTTTCGCTGTTAGTGATATAAATAAAAATATAAAGCAAAGTCAAAGTTTCTAACTGTAACTGATTCGAGGAGAGGTCGATTTCACCTCAGAGTGGCAGCTCGAGGAAAGAAGACCATTTCGTGTCCTTTCCAGTGTCAGGAAAAGGTTGACACTTTCGTTTCGGTTTGACGTCAAAATCTACCTCACTACGTTTCAAGGCTATTCGTGATAGTCAGTTACTGGAAGGGATTGCGACGTATCACCGGGTGGCACGACACGCTTGGCAACAGGGCAGGAGGGTCTCCACCCCCTTTTCCTCACCTTCTTTCCACCCCCGGTCCTTACCCTTTCGTTTCGCCCCAAGAATCACTCAGGAATCGATAATGGATCCACCCGGCTTTCCAGTCCATTCTATACGCATCATTTGACACTCGATAGACGCAAAGAAGAAAAGAAAGGGAACTTGGAATAAGAGAGACACGCGTTTGGAATGAGACTTCTTCAGAAGTCGGGGATGGAATCAGAGCAAAGAAATTCAATAGATAGAAATCACTGCCATTGTCGACCGCGAGCCTTGAAACCAGGGATCGAAGAAAATGAGAGGTCGTGCAATCCTCGAGGCGAGAAGAAAAATTATATCGAATCTGGAATCCCTTAAGACTTGGTGAAAAAAGCCCTCTCTCTTACATAAGAGAGGGTCAGCGTGAAATAACGAAAGACTCGATACGTTCTGACAGTGGCGAATCCTCGTCCAATGGCTAAAATCACTTCGCTTTTTCCTCATTTTTCCGTCTGTTTCGTGAAAGAAAGATTCTCAGCCGTTCACCCCCTTCCAAAGAATAAGGGTGGGTTATTTATTCTCTCTGATCGCGCGACTTAACGAGGCATCATTGACCCCCAGCTGACATTGCGAAAATTGCCAGTGATGTGGGAAGGGAAGTTAGTCGTGAAAAGACCCATACTTGTGCAGATACTTGGTATGACGAATGGACCGATTATCGTCAGCAGGGTAAGGATAGAAATGTAAAAGACTTGTCATCGTAAAACGAGTTTTAAATGTCTTTGCTATTTTTGTTTTGATGTCTATGACATTGCGAAGTCATGACTAAATGTCATGCTGTCATGCGAGACAGGAAAAAATATTTGAATTTCCATTATTCTATATTTTTTTCCATTATATTTAAATATTGTAAAGTTAAAAAAACACATGGAACGAAAATGTCAAAAATCTCGATCTATTACCGCCCTTTTATCTTTAAGGCCAAAAATTGTCCTTCTCTAAAAAATTTGGCCCAAGAAACTCGCAATTTTGATATTTCATTGTTGTCGCTTTTTCGCATTTCTGATTGGATTTTTTAAATTTAAATTAAAGCTTAGACCAAATTCAAGTTATAGAAGTGTTTTTTTTTCAAATGTCAAAAAATACAAGACTAATTGGGAAATTAAATGATTTTAAATTAAATTGCGTGATTATATAATGTTTTGTAATTTGAATATGGTATAAAATTAGTTGAAAGTTGGAATTTGAAAAAAAAATATAAATAATATAACTTGAGAAAATTTCTGTTTCGAAAATAATTCAGACAATTAAGAGAAGTCGAATTTACAAAGAAACTAAAAGTTACGATTTTGAGAAGACAGTATCTGAAAGCCATGTTCAAGTTCAAATTCTTGAATTTGAATATCTTGGAATTACCAATTAAAGAACATAATCGAGTCTTGAATTTTAAAAGTTTTCCAGATTCAAAATATTAACTTATTTCAAAATTGTTTAATATCGGTTTTTAATAATGCTATGGCTTCATGGTTCATTCATATCCCAATTTTAAAGATTATCAAAAACTACTATTGTAATAACGAGAAGTTTTTCGTCAATTGAATTAGTAAGCATTTCTACTAATAATTAGTAGACAACTACTATTTTTTAGTCAAATTCTTCTAATTTATTTAGTTACTAAATATTAAACTCTCTAAATCTGAATCAGTTAAAAATAACCAATTCAGAAGCAAGAAGTCAGTCACTCTTCATTTATTGAAAATTTATCTAAAATTTCAGTCAAAATTCACTAATTTTTCAATCAAACCTCACTTTGGGATTAAATATGTTCCTGACTGAAAAATTAGTTAATTTTTCGTTCACTGAAATTTCAGTAACTTGATTGGCTGAAAATCAGTGAATTTTTAACTGAATATCAGTTAATTTTCACTGATTGCACTAAAGCAAGTATTCAGACACGGTTTAACTGATAATCAGTTAAATTTAGCTAATAATTGGTTAAATTTAACTAATTCAGCTTTGTTAAGAACAAGTTAGTAGAATTTGACTGAAAATTAATGGTTTTCTATGAATTATTAGTAGAAAATTACTATTTTTTAGTCATATTCTACTAATTCATTTAGTAACTGTTACTAAACTCTCTGATTCATTTAGTGAAAATGTAACTAATATTATAGTCAAAATTCACTAATTTTTCAGTCAAACCTCACTTTCGGGTTATGTTCCTGACTGAAAAATCAGTTTATTTTTCGTTAATTGAAATTTCAGTAACTTGTTTGACTAAAAATCAGTGAATTTTTAACTGAGATATTTTTCACTGATTGCTAAAGCAAGAGGTCAGCCACGTTTTAACTGATAATCAGTTAAATTTAACTAATAATCAGTTTAATTTAACTAATTCAGATTTAAAAGGAATGAATTAGTAGAATTTGACTGAAAATTAGTGGTTTTTTTTACTAATTATTAGTAGAAATGCTTACTAATTCAATTGGCGGAAGACTTCTCGTTATTTCATTAGTAATTTTTGACTAATTCAGATTCAGAGAGGACCTTTAGAGGAATTAACTGACAAAAACCAATTTATACTACTAAATGTCTGACCAAAAATTGTCAAGACTACTTATTTTAATTCATTTTTTTTTCTGTGTCAATTATTACTTTGAAATCCCTTCTAATTTTCAGAAACTAAACTTTTTTTTAAAAGGAATTGTCTGACCAAACAGTACAAATCATTGATTTCTTCGATTCATATTTTTTTCCTGTCTAGTTAGTATACTGGAGGAGTAATTCCTGTTTTATACATGTGCCTGAAATTCTGAACATTCAAATGAATGAATTTTTTATATAATTTCACTTTAAACTTAAATTCGTTCGAAAATATTGGGTTATTAATAAAGAAACTAATGTAATGATAAAAAATCTCATAATGATTCTCTTTATTTTGTAGCTGTAACAATATTTCAAGATAAATTTGAGTTTTCTATCAAGTAACCCAATTTAAAAGATTTGTCTGACAAAAATGTGCCTCTAATACTACTTGTTTGACCAAAATTGAGTTATTCTACTGATATTAGATATATTAGTTTTACTGTTAGATATTTTAGTTTTTCTGTTTCAATACTTTCAATATTGCATTGAAGTAATTTCGGTTTTCATATAGTTTCTTCCATGGAAGTTCGTCATTGAAATACGAGGTGCATTTATCGCTGATGAGTGCAAGAGCACTGGAGTCTTAGTGTAGGTTGTGAGCACCAGATGGGATAAAGAATTTCAAGGCATTCCTATTATCTCACAAACAGTTTGACCTGTTGAAAAAATAAAAGCGAGTGCCTCGCGTGCGGCCTATTAGTCACCAGTGCGATATCTGAAGACATGGATGAATCATCTGTTACGATGATACCCCAAATCGTAATGAGCTGTGCCTGCACAGTCCCACCATTCGAAGGAGAAAATTCTCGGCTTGTGCTTGGAGGATTTTACCTTCGAAAAGAGAAAAAATAAAAAATTTTCAGGCACTCATTTATTTCATTTTTATTAAGAAACATACATTTAGACAAATTATAAACCTTCAAAAACAAGAAAAAGTCGTTTCGAAGGTTTTTAATTTGTCTAAATTTAGTCGTGATCTTTTTTAATATTGAATTTTGGCCCATTGATTAATGTATAGATTGATTATTTGAATACAAATTTTACTTTTGTTTACGTCATTTATTATACTTTTTTTCATTAAATTATTTTTACATTCTCTTCATCATATGAGAAGGTATTGGCTTTATGTTTTGAAAATTGAACTCTTTGAAAAGAAAGCCGAAAGTACGTTCATAAATTCTACTCTTGAGAAATAGCTTATATTTTTTCCTCTCCTTAATGTCCATTTTAAATAGTCTGAAGTAATAGAGAGCAAACATCGTAGACGTCGTTTCTTCAAAATGGTTGAAAACTCGTATTCGTGGAACTTGCGAGACAGCCTTGCAAGTTTTAATTGAAAGCGATCGGTCGTCGACAGCAGTAGTTCTCAACCTAGTAACTTTAGCTTTCAGATCTGGATTGTTAGCTCCCTTTGGTAGAAAAAGAGAATAAATAGGCTTTAATTGAACACTGGGCGTCAGTGTTTACGAGAATCGAGTTCGCCAACGTGCGTTTCGTTCTGCAGTTACCAGATGGTTCGTCGTTTCTAGGGATGGGCGGGCTGCTTTAATAGATTTCCCTGTAGGCAAATCCTAAACAGAAATAGGGTCAGGAGTCCCTGTCTGATTTAAAACCGTTCAACACACGACATATGGATTGATTTTAATTAGAGGTCTTTTAAAATTTCGGACACCTTTTATTTAAGGTTCCATTTAATAGTCTTTTAAACTTAATTGTTCCTTAAACGTTCCTGAATTTTCCTTGGTTAAAATTGTTCCTTTTTTTCTTATGTTTAAATTAATTTTTTAATTTTATTTATTTAATTAATTATTTGTCTTATGTTTGAATCTCAGTATTGTAAAATTGTATTAAATCTTAAAAATTGAATTATCCCAATTGAAATTGTTGATACAATTTAGATTACATACTTCAACTTTGACGCTTTCTATATTAGAAGCCTTATATCCCTGAAATTTCTTTATCCTAATTAATTTTCTGATTTGCTGTCGAAACCTACGTACATGGTAAACATGTCTTTCCCCTTCTTTGTCCTGTTTTCCCCATCGAAAAATATTTGCATTCAACTAGTAGATTTGGAGGAACGTTGCCACTCGACTGCTCGTTACACCCTGTACTTGGCGTGTGTATCTGTTTGCAGGGATCTTCAGGGTACGAATTTGCGATATTATTTCGAGGGTAGTAACGTTGCCAAAAATGCTGTCCTGGGGCGTTATGCACTTCTTCTGTGTATTTATCGTGTTCAAGTTCGCTCGCGATGAAACCACGAACTGCTGGGACATCAGTTGATGGATGGGGTCAATGAAATTTCCGCTCCATATAGATACCAAATGTAGACCGGTCTCTTCTCTATTCCATACAGTCACTGTGCGATCATTTATTTCACCCGGGATAATTATTATCCCCTATATGCTCTCAACCACACTCGCTTTGCAATTATTTATCAAATATTCGACTATGTTATTCCAGCGCCACAGTGAGCTAGGAGAGATCAAAAAGTGGCCAAAAGTCAGGGTCAGATATACCAAGTATATCATTATTTTCTAGATATGTGATAGTACTTGGAAACAAAAATTCATAAGACTCTGAAAACAACTTATAGGTTTTCAGATAGTGCAAAAGTTAAAAATGTCTTATAACCAACCCGAATATGAATTTCGAAAATGCTTAATTATTTTTAAATTGTGGTATAAATTTTAGTTTTTGTTCTACATCCTAATAGTTATTAAAGTACCTGAAAGCACTAATTAGCTTATTATTTTTCGTTAATTATAAATAAATAAATAAACATTATATTATTTTCAATTTTTAATGCAAATAATTTATTTAAGTTAAAATATAAAATCCTAAAATTCTTCAAATTCATTTGAGCTTGTGTTATCATAACAGTCTTCACTTTCTTTATCAGATAATTCATTTTTTTCATTTTTGGTACTATTACTAGCTCTAAAACTGACTTTGGTAATTCTTTAGTTTTCTTTCTTGGTAGACTTCTTTTAATCCTCAAGTAAAATTTCTCTAACATAAAAAAGGACATTTTATAAGAAGAACAACAATTACATTGACGGCTTCACATAAATTTTTTCACAGTAACTTAGCATTTCCACATTTTTTGGCAAATGTTGACCACTTAAGTTTTTTCAATAGAAATTATTCGAGATACTACGTTCGCCTCGCTTTTTTGTATAAAAAAGCTACGAAAAAACAGTAAAAAAAATGTTTTCGCCCATTTTAAGAGTGTATTAATGGTATATAT
>JBAGKK010019823.1:0-11534 GCA_037177015.1 Euceroptres primus | reverse complement strand
TGCTGCAGTATCATGAGTCGTACAATCAGACAACAAAACGAGGCTGGAGTGTTTCAATTCTTCGCCAGATCTATAATAGAATATTCTAATAATAATAATTCTAGTGCAAACGCTCTTTCCTCAACGATATCTCTGTTCTCAAGTTATTGTAACCAAAGATTAAAATTTATTATTTCATCCTTGTTGCCTACTCTTGAGTCCTCATCCTAGATTCGAATCTTACGGATTGAGATCCAAAACGAGAAAAAATCTAACTCAATTAAAAGTGATTATTCTTAGACGTCACACTTTGAAGTAAAAATTATATTTATTTTGACCTAGAAATATAATTATTACATGAAATTTAATATAATTATATAAAAATCAAACCAAGATATTTATTATAAAAATAAAATTTTTAAATATTTGTTCCGCCATTTTGAATTTTTAAATTCTGTTACCAAATTTGAAACCAGCGACCCCAAAAATCTTAAGATATTCATTTTTATAAAAATACAACCATTTTTAAATTTTTGATCTACCATATTAGATACGCTATTTTGAATTTTGAAATTCTGTTATCAGGTTTGGATTCAACAACCCCAAAAACCTTAGGATACCCATTTCAATAAAATCGTAATGGTGTAAAATAAAATCTCTGAGTGGATGCGAAAAAAGGCTTCGGACATGACAGGCTTCGAATTTGAAAAAACATACATTTTCTAATGTTATAAAACATTACGGTGGAATAACACATTTCTTGGTAATTCGCTTCAATATACGAACATTTTTCATGTTGTACTAGCATAATATGCTATTACTTTATCAAACATTGCCTTTATAAAAATGAGTTACAATTTAAAATAGACTTTTCGATATTCTTGTTTTGATTAAAATATCCTTCTACATAAAATCTCTGTCTTTTACAAGTTTCCTTTAAAAATTACTGAGTTTTCCATAACTTTCCTTGATCTCCCGGAAGTTGAAATCGCAAAGTTGAAATGTCGAAAAAATAATGGGTGTATGGAACTGGGCTAGACTAGAACTGGTTTGCGCAGAAAATGATTTTTTGACGAATTCAAAATTTCAGTGGCAATTTTGAAAATTCTTTTCTTGCCTTAACTCTAATGTCTTTTTATTTCAATTCGAAATATTGTGCAGTAGCTGTAAGTTTGTGTCGCAAAAAAAACAAGAAATAACGTTTTGAAAAGGAATTCATAATGAAAGGCACAAAAGATAAAAAAAAATAATTCCAGAAATATTCAAATTTCGATAATTGAAAAATTGTGACGAGTTATGCTCGTCGAAAAAAATGCTTTTTTCCTTTATAAAGATTTTGTATTTCCTATCAGGAAAGTATCGAAATTTGAAATAACGTTAAAAATATAATCTTTGAAAATCCCGACGAAGCAAAAAGATGTGGTGAGTCGAAACAAACACTTTTTTCCTTCGGAAAAATTTTACATCTCCCACCATTTTTAAAAAAAATTTCAAAATTTTTGAAAACCTTGAATATAAAAAATTTGATAATTTGTAAAACTCAAAAAAGCAAACATTATGCTAAGTTCAAAGAGTAAATTACTCGTGCGATCTGATGTACACTTGTATACTTTGTATACGTCAAACTAGCAAAGCAGACACACAGAAACCTTGTTGCGCAGCAGGAAAACCTCTTAAAGAGTTAATTTCCCAAAACGAATCAAATAATTCTATAGAAATAAGAAGTGAATAACTTTTCCAATATTCTCAAAGTACAATCAAGTAGACAGAATAACAATAACACTGCAAAGGTTATAGTAAATGTCAAAACCAATTTACTTTTATAACCACAAATTACAAAAAAAAATGGCATCACTCAATGTGATGGATAACCTAAAACCAAAGCAATTACAAACGAGTGGAAACACAGAAGCTTCAATGTGGACAGACAGAATGAATGCGTATTTTATTATTATAGATTATGGTCGTAACATTAAGATGACTTTTTTTCACTAAAAAACGAGTGGCTTCGGTTGCGACACGGAATTTTTACTCTGGGCAAAATAATGACTTCAATTATTCATTGCAAACAAACTTTTACACTCTATATATCTAATACGGGAGGAAAATAAACATCGAGGTCTGAACTTTAATTTCATCAATAATAAAGCTTTATTAAGATATTTTAACGCTTGTTAAAACAAGATAATGCAATATAACACTATTTTGTCAAAAAACTTAAGACAAAGTTCTAATAAGAGTTTGTGCTAGAAACTTTTCAAGTACCTAGAATTTTAGCTAAAACATTGTAATTTAAGACTTTACCACACGGCAAAAAGTCTTCGGTTATGACAGATTTCACTCTCCCCCATAAATTTAGCTTATGAGAATCGGTTACAAAGTTTTCTTCTGGTATTCCTTACGGGCCCACCGACCACTCTGCCAATTCTCAACAATTTAAAATGAATCGTGCTGAAAAAATTAACCAGGACGTCGAAAGGTCCCTTTGAGGAGAATGACCCATATATATATATATATTCTCGGGAAAGATCATTTGTATTTACAAATTTTTTCTCGCGCTAAACAAATTTTTTCTTAATGTTTACACACCTTTCAATTAGAGCTCTTGAGAATCTTATAGGGGAATGGCGGGTGAGTTGACGCACCCTAATTTCTAAGAAATTACAGACCTTAGATGATTGAAAACATTGCCATCAAGTATCTTTATGTTTCAAGTGCAAGCAGACAAAAAATTATTATAATCTGCCTTGACATTCAGTTATTATAATAAAAGATTTGTTAGGTAAGTTACAGTTCTAACATCAAACTGATTTTAATAGATAGATATAGTTTTAATTTTTGCATTAAATATGATTATTATTTGCTTCTCAAAATCCCTAATTTTTATTGTCTTAAAATCAATTGTGTTTTTGGTAAAAAATCACTAACTTTTATTATAAGCAGTTATATTTTGAAACATGTGCATGCAGATGAGTTAGCGCATACTTGATATTCATGCTAATTTCTTTAAAATTGTGATATTGGAGATAAAAAAGCAATTAGACCACTATTAGCAGGTTCATAGGTTAACAATGTGTAGATAAGCATATCATTTAAAGTATTGAATTAATTATGTTTTCCCATATTCTGAAAAGCAGAAAATTTTCTAAAAAAAACTATGAGAATATGACTGGCACTTGACATTTACACGTTTGGACAATTTAATATATACTTTGGAAACCAGTGAAGATTTTTTAAGTTTTCTTTGCTCAAATTAAAGATGAGATTTCGAGGATCGTGTGGTATAAATTTCAGATTTTTTCTACAACTTCGCCATGTCCGAACACGAGTTGAAGTTAGGGTACAAAATGTCGAGTGCCAGTCGACGATCGTCGCTGACAGCCGTTCCGTCATAATTTGATTCGATCGAAAACCGACTTCTGACGCTTTTCGAATGCCGAATTTTTTTACACCGATCGGTGTTGAAATCGGATCGGAAAAATTCGATCCGACTTGGATGCATGTCGAATTTTCAAAAACGATCAGAGGGCAGATCGAATTGAAACATTCGATCCGATCTGGCGCGCGTTGAATGTCGGATTTTTCGAAACCGATCAGTGCTTAGAGGTAGGGGATCGATTTTCTGAAATCTTGATTTACAGAATCTACTTTTTACTGAATCTGCAGTTAACTTAAGATTCTATTTTTTGGGGCTGTGTTATATTTAACCGAGAGTGGTGGCGAGTTAAATAAAACAGTCAATGCCGGTTATTCAGTTTGGTTTTGATAGAATAGATCAATTGACTGAGCTAAAGGTAAGTAAAATGTGGAACTTTTAAATTAATAATTCTAAGTACAGAGAATTATTCCATAATTAAAAATAAATATTAATACAAAATTCATATTAATTCTAAATATATATTGAAAATTTTCTAGTGATCTAAATACCTCCAAATAGGAAGCCGATGACCAGGATGTACCGGGTCATGCACCAGGTTGCTAAAACAAGTAATCTGCAGGAACTTTTATAAAATTAAAACTTTTTCTACGACCTAAGCAACTCCAAACAGGAAATCGACGACCCGGATGCACAGGGTCATGCACCAGGTAGTTAAAAACTTATTTTCTGAAATATCTCTTATCTTTCTGGATAATGTCATCCTTGCAGATTTAAATCTTAAAAAATTCATGTAGATTACGTTTTTAACTACCTGGTGCATGATCCAGTGTACCGGGATCGTCAATTCTGCGTTTGAAGTTGTTCATCTCTACTTTAGCATCTACTTTTTAAAAAATTCTCCGCAGATTCCATTTTTAACTACCTGGTGCATGATTCAGTGCACCAGGATCGTTGATTCTGCGTTTTGAGTTGTTCCTCTCCACTTTAGAACGTAAATTTTAAGAAATTCCTGTAAATTAAGTTTTTAACTACCTAGTACATTATCCAGTGGACCCGGATTGTCGATTTCCTATTTGAAGTTGTAAAGATTAAAGGAAAAGTTTAAATTTTAAAAAAGTTCCTGCAGATTACTGTTTTAGCAACCCGGTGCACGATCCGGTACACCGGGTCGTCAATTTCCAATTTAAAATAATTTCTTTCATCGTTAAAATTATATTTTTAAACAGTTCCCATTTTAAAAATAGTATTTAAAATTAACAAGAAAGTTGTATTAATGTTTATTTTTAATTATGGAATAATTCTCTGTACTTAAAAGTATTAATTTTAAATTTCCTCATTTTACTTACCTTTACCTAAGTCAATTGATCTATTCTATTAAAACCAAACTGCATTACCAGCATTGACTGTTTTTTTCAATTCGCTGCCACTCTCTGTTAAACATAACATAACCCCCAAGAATACAAACTGAAGTTAACTGCAGATTCGGTAAAAAGTAGATTCTGTAAATCGAGATTTCGGAAAATCGATCGCTTACCGTGCAGTTTTTGAAACTGATTGGTGGGCTTTGGTTTTAGATTTTTTTAAGATTTACCAACTAAACGCGTCTGTTGTGATACTTTTAATTTTTTAGCATTAAATAATAACAAATGACCATATTTTTATCAATTTAAAGGTCGTTGCTAAAAAGTTGTGAAATTCAAGTCTCGAAAGATTTAAAGATTTACATTGTTTAAAATATTTTTTTGAATATTACTAGGAGAAAGTACTTACATCGAAGTAGATTTTGGTAAAGTTTAAAAATTTTAGGTGCCTTTGTTTAGAAATAGGAAATTAAAATATAGTCAAAATGTCAACTCGGTGACCAGACCCCAAATACAAATTCACGAACTAAAATTGAGAAATATCTAATGACGACAGAATTTTATGAATGACTGATACTAATTAGTCATTTAAATTAAGTTAAAGAATCTAAAAGTTATGAATAGACATATGGGGCATTATTTCTCAACTACCCCAACTTTAAAAGTTATGTTCTTCGATTTTCTTTAAATTCTGGGAATATGTTCACCTACCCAACAGTACTTAATTAAAAAATTTATAGACCACGATTACCACCCCTCTCCAAATGGTATGGAGGGGGGGGGGTTAAATTTTCAAACCCAACGCCTGCACGGGTATCAGAAGCGATGTTGATTTTTCTCAGTATGAATGATTCTTTACTATTATAGTTTATCAGTTTACAATAATTATTGATTATTCATAAATATTCTATGAATAAATGCAAAATTTACCCGTTTTTACCATATAAACAGTGCTTTTTAAATGAATCAACTGCAGAAAAATTATGAATTAACGCCTGTCGTTAGCCTACGATCTGTAAAATCATAGTTTCCAGAGTCTACCACGTGGAGGTGGCAGTGCGATTTTAGACTCCTTCGGGGTACTTAATTCAAGTTAGTCCCCTCGCTTCTCACTATTTGATGTGCTTAATTTTTATTAATCCCCTTGCCTTTCACTTCTCAGAGTTTTTTAATTGGTTCGCTTTTTCTTCTCACCGGCTTCCGTCTTATTCGCATTTTCTATGATATTCTGTCTGGTTACACGCGTTACTTTAGTGTAAGTATCATTTTTCTTACTACTTTTCTTTTCTTTTGATGTACTCTCCCAATTCGAGGTACGTTTAGATTTAGGAAAATGTCAGTTTTCTCTTCATAGGAAAATCGTTTAAGGTTCAGCTGTCCCTTGTTGTTAGGGGTGAAAGCATGGTACTTAAGAGTACCGGGTATTGTGACAGCCTTAATGAACCGATCTACTAATTCCAATGTCATTGCTGAATGATCATCTTTGATGATCAGAGTACAGCTGTTTCCTTAAAATTTTCTCTGGCACATTCATATAAATCACGAGCACTTAGAATCTGCTTATCTGCTGGACGTTGCAAGCTATATTTATTTTTAAAATGCTGCGGTGCTCCATCTGTGACGTAATGAAACTTTTCAAGATGAAAATGCTTCTTAATATATTCAACAATTAATTTTTGGCAGAGATAAACAGCAACCGTGTCATGGTTTAAGTTATCGAAAATTATCGCCATGCTCACATGTTTCAATTCATCTCCCTCTTTATAGTAGATAACGACTGTGAAAATGGATGCCTGATTATTACTCCAGAAAGAAGACTCGATAGCATTTTGAAAAACGTAAGCATAATTTTCCGCGAAATCAAACATGATTAAGAAAACTCCAGCCAACAGAGTTTTAAATTTTAAATTTTAAGTTCACAAGTTTTTCGCAGAGTCGTTCTATGAAGATATCGGTCTCAGCTACTTCAGTTGCCAGATTGATCCTATCTGTTTGTTCCCAAATTTGATATTTTAACTCACTGATGCAGTTTTCATCCAGAAGTTCCGTCAGGTGCTCCTTCAGGACATCAATACCAGGACAATTTTCGCATTCGCTGAAATGACATGCAGGAGTTGGATTAGTGCACATCATTAACTCTAAGCAGTCGTGATAATTAATGAGTTTTATATCGGAGTCTTCAGTTAGATGCTTGATATTAATTGCATCTAACATAAGATGCACATTTTCGTGATAAACACATACACAAACTGTGTGGGTACCACTTCCTCTAGCTAAAACGCAATGTCGAGGCTTAAGTTGTACAAATTTTGAAAACCCAATTTTCATGTCGTCATTTTTTATTTTAAAACGGTCGTATAACTCTGGCAGGTTGCCCAAAATGAGTCGTTTTTTCACATGTTCGCGAGTTCCGTCTTCCTTTTTTATGGATAAAAAATCCTTCTTCCCAGGCATTAATCGACTGTTCTCGTCATCTTCATAAAAACTAGTCACTGCTACTTCAATTTCTGGTGGCAGTTTTCTTTCTAGCTTGAGTCCAGGCAAAGCCAGTATTCCATGTTTTTGAAATAATTTGTGAGCGTTGACGTTCCGTTGCACCAAATTCTTCAATTACCTTTCTACGGCTCCAATATTTAGGAGCAAGTGTGAGTAATGTCATTTTTTCGTCACAATCAGTACTTACCTTAAATTTTTCTATAATTTGTTGAAGAGTTTCTAGACCTGCTATATGATTATGATCTTTACAACCACTATATTCTATCGGAACCAATAAAAAGTCTGGATCCTCGCTGATTTCTTTTTCTACACTATTGTCATTATCTTCACCGCCATAAACAACTTCTTCCACTTCAACAGATTCTTCTTCCATGCTGGATTCATTTGGAGGCACTTGTAAACTCAATTTATTAAATTCTTTTCTACAAGGCTGGCAAATTTTAGCGTTGTTCGGCAATTGAGGAAATTTTAACCTTTGACTTACTGACAAACGTCTTAAGTCTGGTGTTTTCCAATGCTTTTCCTTGGCAAAAGGATTAGCACAAAAATTACCCGAAGGTATTTTCATTAACATTATTACTTTGAAAGAATTAAATAAGACTCAAAAAAAATGTCCTCTTGTGTCAAAAGAATGCGTTTTGACACAAATGAAATTTCCTCTTATAAAATTAAAGGTTGAGAAGATTTTCATTTGTCTCAAAAAGAATCCTTTTGCAGCAAACATTATCCATTTGCGACAAACTTCATTTTTAGAAGTCACTTGTTTTTTATTTGTTTTGCATATAACTTCATGAAGAACGAATGAAAAACAAGTGACTTCTGAAAATACAAGTAGACTGTTATTGCATCCAACGGCTCAAATGCTTAACGTTGAGCTACGGCACCAGATTCATGAAAAATAGATTAAGACATTGTGAAATTTTCACTTTGATATAAATCAGCAATAACTAGTAGCCAGAACAACGAAAAAAAAAAATATTTCTTCAGAGTTTTGGCTTCAGAATACACTGGAATCTCTTTTTAAGTCGTCTCTGAGTAGGCGTCCGAGGAATGTGTTTCGTGGGGAGGGGTCCAAGGGGGGAGGAAAACTGACCTCGGAGCTCAACGAAGTCGCGCAAGTAGCGTAGCAACATAGTACGCAGTAGTGAGGCACTAGTCTACGCGTTGAATTCCTTCGGATCGCATCAGTTCGTTTTCAGTGTTTTAGTTATGCGTTAAGTGTAATAATTCATAAATAATAACTAAATCAAACTTAATAGTAAAGTAAACGTTAAATTAAACTTATATTTCAAAAATATTTTTCACTCGTGACAAAAATTAAACAGAAATAGTTCATACGGCTCAGACTTGTTTACATTTCGAGCGATCTCGATTTATGCGAAGGCCATTCAGGCAACCCCCAAAATCGAGGTTTCTCAGTGTAAGTTGAAAAATTGGAAAACAAGTTAGTAATCGAAATTTACTTAAATTTACAAAATCAAGGCCAAGTCTAAGCGTTATAAGAGTTTCTATGCACATATTCAAATCAAAATTTGTTCATAAAATGAAATTTTTGGGCGACTGTGTATGAACAATTAATAATTATTATAAACCGACAAACTATAATAGTAAGGAATCATTCATACTGAGAAAAATCAACATTACTTCTGAAAATAGTAATGTGCACTTTTTATTTGTTTATAACAAATAACAAACAATTTAAACTTCCTCTGACCCGCCAGTAAACATTCTTAAATCGTTTATTAGCTGATTTCATGTCATTCTGAATGAACTTGAACGTGTTGAAAGAATGGTAAAGTTTCAAACTAGTCTGTACCTGTAGAATACTAAAGGATTGCGTCTGAGCACGAGCATTAGGACTGCCTTCACACCGGGGCCTATATTTCGGAAACTATTCACTAGACCATTTTTTTACTAAAGACCTTTTTTAAAGCTAAAAAGTCAAGCTTTCTTTTAAGATCATTTAGAAAAGAATTAAAATACTCTAATTGCAAAAAAAGTTAAATAAACATTTAAATTGTTTAAAAAATGCTTAAAATTTATTTATTTCTTTCGTCAATAAAATTGAATGAAAGAGAGCAAAATAAACTTTTAAAAACCCTCATAAAAAATTTAAATCGCTGAAACAGAAAGGAAGTTACAGGCTTTTGAAAATACCCGTGTAGGCGTTGGGGTTGAAAATTTCACCCCCCACCACTTGGAGAGGGGTGGTAATCGTGGTCTTTAACTTTGTCAATTAAGTACTGTTGGGTAGGTGAACATATTCCCAGAATTTAAAGAAAATCGAACAACATGACTTTTAAAGTTGAGGCAGTTGAGAAATAATGCCCCATATATATTTTATATTTTACGTTATATTCAAATGTTTAAAAGTTTGTATCCCTAAAGTTTCATATCCAGTCTGTAACCCTTTTAGGTTACCTAATATTTTAGGTTAGCGACTTTTTCCAGTTCTAACCTAATATTTTAGGTTAGAACTGGAAAAAATCACTTCAAAAAATCTAAAAAAATCATAAACTAATTACTTTTATTCTTACGCAAGTGCTCATAAAAGCATAAACATGTTCATTGTTCACAGCTTAACAAAATTTCTGCAAATTATGGACTGTACGATTTATAATAATGTCCACTTGGTAACCCATTTTTAATAAATCTTAATAAAATTAAAATATAATCGAAAATCTGGAAAC
Organism: Euceroptres primus; assembly: GCA_037177015.1. Classification (NCBI taxonomy): domain Eukaryota; kingdom Metazoa; phylum Arthropoda; class Insecta; order Hymenoptera; family Figitidae; genus Euceroptres; species Euceroptres primus. The sequence goes on along the minus strand of JBAGKK010019823.1, from coordinate 1,629 downwards.
ACTGTTTAAAATTTTTTGATCTCTACTGTAAATATTTTTGTCTACTCGGTAACCTCCCTAGACCCCCTAGCGAATCTAGGGTTTTCAGACTATGTGTCTCTCAGTTTAGCCGTTCAGCGTTGTAAACATGTCAAAGTCAGTCGAAGTCGATCTAGAAAGGATTGTTTATTTTGAACTATCTTCTTGTAAACGTATATTAAAAGTTAATGTTATTTTATTTTCAATGAAATTAATTTTTTAAAGATAAGCGCTTAATTGGTTTAATACAGTGGAACAATATTTTGTGTTTCTAATTTTTAACCTAATACAATAAGAAAATCTTTATAAATAGATGTTAACTTTAAACATTATTTCAGAATTAAATTATTTAATTGTCCGAAAAGCATAACTGTTAATTTTGAAATAAGTATAGGATGAAATTTTGTATTTTGTGTTCTTACCTGTAACTCAAGAACTTACATTTTTGCAGATAACATGACAAATTGTTAATACGAGGGTAATTGGCGGAATTTCATATTTCTTTTTAATTTTAAATAATATTATTCGAAGAATTCTTTTTCATACAAACTAGTGTACAGAAACAATTGATTTTGAATTATTTAATGTGGAAAGATTAATTTCACTTACGTTAAATAGATGTGTCGAGTCGGATGGAAAAAAACCAATTTGATCAGAGCTCGGTTCGGTTTCGAAAAAATCGACATTTCAAGCGTCTTGAGTCATCAAAAAAATTCGATCCGATCGGTTTCGAAAAGTTCGACATTCGACGCGAGCCAAAACGGATCGACATTTTTCGATTCGATCTGTCCACTGATCGGTTTCGAAAAATTCGACATTCGACTTGCGCTTCTCTAGTCGTAGATCCAGACGCTGCTCCAGTCGTTCCAGCTGAAAATAACATGACCAACAACGCAAATAATCCAAAGCTGACTCCATCATGGAATGAAGCACTTTTTGCCACTGGCAAGAGTGGCGAGCTTTCCTCCAGCTATGCTCAACGGCAAGGATCACGAAGATCCCGAGACCTTCCTGACCAACATGGAGGCAAAATTTACGACAGTGGGGACCTTAGCAGCTCAACACACCCAGGTCAGCGGACAGGCCCTTAGGGAAAGTACACAGAAATGGTGGGAGACTTATCATGGACCCCCATTCGAATGGGAAAAATTCCGAGAACTGCTCCTCCAATATAATAGTCCCACTACATTGAGTTATCTCCACGCACAGCTCTTCTCGGTTCGTTAGGGAGAAAAAGAACCTGTTGGAATCTTTTTACAAAAAAAGTTCTTGCTATATTGACGATTACAGCCCACCGAACCAGAATCAAATATTGTCTCTACAATGCTAGAACTACTTCACCCTACGGTTCGACAAGAATCAAAGCCGGAGGCCCTGTTGGTACTTTCCTGGGTAGCACAAAAACAAGAACTGTCCGAAAAGGAAGAATGGACTTGCATAAGGTGCCTCGGAGACACCTTATGATAAGCACCGAAGTACCAAATTAATCAACCTGGGAAAATCATGGATCGAGGATCAGCAAGTCACTTATGACAACTAGGCTGGGGCGAAAAACCAACATTGTGCGTCCAGGAAACGCCTGGGTGCGGAAAAGTGGCCCAGTCCAATCCG
>JBAGKK010019812.1:0-11535 GCA_037177015.1 Euceroptres primus | reverse complement strand
CTCCGAGTTCAGCTTTCCTCGTCCCCTCGGACCCCTTGCCAACATTTGAATGTGTTAGTATGTATAAACTACTTCCTGGAAGACTGATTTCGCTCGGTACAGAACCGCGCGTTGAGTGTACTTATAAAAAAGAAAACCTACTTATATAAAAGAAACCTAACTTTTTACAGTGTTGTTTAAACAACGCGAAAATATAATTTTTATCCTAAAAGGAAAGAACTTGGACTAATAAGGGTGTTGTTGAATCAGTTTCATTATGAAACAAAGTTTTTTATGAAAATGTTATTTTTTACAAAAAATTTAAAATGTCATTCTGTGAATTAGTGATGAAAAAAATTGTTATTTTGTGCAAACTTAAATAATCAATCAGTTATATTTTACATCTTGAAAAATTGAGCACATTGAATTCAAGTGCCACTTGCTATTTTCTACAGTTGTTACTTTCTTTTATTGAATAAAAATCGAAATAAAATAAATAAAAAAATCGAATTGAATTAGTATATTTTCAATTATGAAATGTCATTTTAAATTATGAATTGTGTCGTGAAATATCAATTATTATGAAATGTTAATGTCTTTTGTAGATTTTTAAACAAAATCGAATTGAATTAATATATTTTCAATTGTACCATGCAATTTTTCGTTAAGAGGTGCTTTGAAGTAAACCCTCAGCGTTTTTCAAGAAAGAAAAAAAATCACACAATACTATGGAAGCTATTTGACATAAATCATCAGAATGTCTATATAAAACTCAGATTGTTAGGTTTCTTTTGTAGAAAAATAGTTCGGGTCTCAATAATTTATTTAAAAATTTAGTTACAGGTCTTTTTTCTTCGATTTTTGTATATAATTATAAAGATTGATTAATTCTGAGGTTGAATTTACAACCTGAATTTCCTTAAACAATGATGTCCGACCCTTTAAGACAAACCAAAAGCGAAACTCCATGTTGTGTTATATACTGTACGAGAAAGTTACCAGACTCGTTCGTGCTTCTCGCCCGCTGTTCTGGCTAATGGTACGCACATATTACCGTGTTTCAATTAAACTTTAACTGCCGACATTTACAAGGGGGACCAGTGATGCATTTTCCGTAGTTCGTGTCACTTGGAATAGGAAATCCGAGAATGAGGATTTTCCTTTGTCATTACCATATTTCGAAATTACCATCCTTTAGAGCAGGAAATTTCAGTTTAGTGGGATCTTTTGAATTAACCCATTAAGGACTGACATTTTTCCAGACCATAAAAATAACTTTTTTCACTTCCTGCAGTTTTCTCACACTTTTGAAAAAAAATAATTTCATGTTTTCAAAACATTAATTTTTATTGCAAAAAAATGCAAAAATGATTTTATGTGGCATCCTGAGTGGAGAAATTCTATAAAATTTATGTAAAATGTATTCTATAGAATCCTGACAAGAATTCTACTCAAATTTCTATAGACTTCCCAAAAATTCTACAACAATTCTAATCCAATTTCTATAGAATTTTCTATGGAATTTCTGTATTGTTGAATTCTTGTGGGGATTCTATAGAAATAGGACTAGAATTCTTGTGAGGTTTCTGTATAAATTTGAGTGAAATTCTTGTAAGAATTCTGTAGAATTTTTCTACCTGAGATCACTAGGTCGTAATTAATTAATTAGTCTACTTTTTCATTACTTAAGAGGTAGATGTGCTCATTTTATAAAAATATTCTCTAAAATTCAGAAATTGAACATCTGGTGTTCTGGGTTTTTTCTTTTAAGTCGACTTCGAATGGGATCGTGCATTACATTACTGTTTTCACAATGATGCGCCTAATACATTTTGTGAGTGTGTTTTACTTTACACTCTTCATCATCCATGTCTCGTTATCTATTCCTCTCCCATCCCCGATTACCCGTCGCTTCCACGTTCCCATTAGACGCCTAATGGTTATTATTCACGATTAACGCAGCGATTTGTGGTGCTTTTGTCCAATCGATAATTAACTGTGCCTACCCATTAAATCTCACATCGATCTCATACTAAAGGGCAACTTTTATTCGTATTCTTTATCCATATATAAAAAAGAACATAAAAATATAAAAGTAGATTTAGAGTAAAGGGTATTATAATTTCATTGCTTTATAAGTCAGGAATTTTTTATCTCACTAGCATAATAAGTAAGTTTTTTATTGTAAAACTAGATACCCCGTAGAAGCGAGATATTCGATACACTTTTTTCAATATTTTTTCCAATATTTCCGAGCCAAGAAATTTTTTCTCAATAATATCGATTGCAGAAGCGGTGAAGAGATTACGGACGTGAGAAATTTGTGTAATTATAGTTATAAAAAAATCTAATTAACGTAGTCTAGACTAGACTATTTCAAGTATTTTTAGAAGTTAGAAGGTTCACTTGAGCACATTTTGTGCATCTATGTTATAGGAGACACGAGAGACCTTTTAAAATACATAAAGTTTTTAGGGTTGTTTCTTTAACCATTTCGTGCTGTGCCTGAAGAGGAACGGGCCCTACGATTTTAAAGAGAAACATTCCAGGTACGGGTACTGGATTTACGAACGCTATCAATCTGCCGGAACAAGTAGCTTTTCCTCTCTACTGCTCCCCTTCATCCTTGCTAGATTCTTTTCAGATTCAGCACGCAAACAAGTTAAAGTATCACAATATTATGCTGAGATTCGATTTTGCAAAAATAGCACAGTAACCCCATTTTAATTAAACTATTTTTACACTAGAAACTTCCTGAAATGTTCACACGATTTTAATTAAGCAACTTCATGATAGACTTCCTAGAAATTTTAGGTCGGAAAAATCAACTCTTCGGAATTTTAACAGTTAAGATTGTCATTTTAAAAGTACCATTCGTTTAAAATGAAATTTTAATTTTCAATTCAGGAATGGTATTCAAATTCATTATTTACATTTGACTCGTAAAGTATCATTATCATTACAGCGAGCTTTCCTTTCAGTTTTAAATTGTAGTTGGTGATACAGAAAATAAGACAGTTGCTTTCTTTTAATTTCTGAACGTTGTTAGTATTTAATTAAAAATTGAGGGAAAGTAAAGTCTTCAAAGCGAGGTAATTATTAGCGCACAGAATGAGCAAAATGAAAAGAATAATTAACTGTGCATTGGGTTACAAGCAAGAAGTAATATTATTCATTTTAATTGAAGGGCAGAACGGCAAAAAGACGTAAGTGACAATTTTTAAAAAAGACAAATGTACACTCTAACAAACTTGCTTTTTTTAAAATCTTGTATAAGTTTCTTTGTTCAATAAAGTAATATTTAAGAACTATTTCGTACAATTTTCATGTAAAAATAATTAATTATTAAAAAGTTATAGTCGATGCCGAGGAAAGCCTTTTTAAAAAACATGTTTTGCGGTGAGCACTCATGTTTGGAACTGAATCATCTTAAATGAAAAATCGAATATAATTTTGTTAATATATTAGTTGATCTAGTCTTTAATCGAAGCATTTGAGAAAAAAATAATTTGGGACGAAATGGCGGACGTTGAAAGTGAAGTGACCGATTTTGAAAATCGATCACTTCACTTTCAACGTCCGCTATTTCGCCCTAAATTATTTTTTACTCAAATGCTTCGATTAAAGAATAGACAGACTAACATATTAACTAAATTATTTGAGAATTATTGAATTATTGAGATTTCAAATGATCCAGTTCCAAGCAGGAGTGCTCACCGCAAGACATGTTTTTTTAAAAGACATTCCTCGGCATCGACTATAACTTTTAAGTAATCAATTATTTTTACATGAAAATTGTACTCAATAGTCTTTAAATATTACTTAATTGGACGAAAAAACTTATATAAAAAAATATGCGCACGTTTAAAAAAAATCGAAAAGTAATCGCTTTTTTCTGGTCTTACAAGTAGGGGTAACCCCTTAATTTTTTTAAACATTTGTGTGATGCAGAACAGAAAAATATAGTTTTTAATTAATGATAAGTCTTACTGTTTGTATTTATCTATAAAATTAATTTGATATTGTACATGATGTACAATACTTACTTGATTTTATTACTTCGAGAATAGTCTTGACTTTCGGATCGGTGTAAACTCGTACTTCGAATCCAAGTCGCTTCAAAATTCTACTAAAATCCGTACAATCCTTAATTGTGCCATTTCTCGAATTCATCTTCTCAAACTTTATGTGATTAAAGATTAAAGCCACTCCACGCCGCTCGTTATTCATGTCGTATGTTTCAGAATGTGGATCTAATCGGGACTTTGAGCAACTTTCAGCGGTTTCGAGTGTCTTGCTAGAAAATAAGCAAAATTTTTATGAAATCGTTGGTTATCTTTTCAGTGAGCCTCAAAAAATAGTGCATGTTTATTTAAATATGCCATAAGTTTAAAGAAAATATTGCTATTTCTGTATTTCTAATTTTCTATAAATAATATCACATCTATAGTTATTTCTCTTCCTTTTTGTTTTCAATTCCCATGATAATAAGATTAGGCGTTCGAAGCGTTTCAGGCCAATATAATTGGAAACCAGTTAAGATAAGGCACAACCTGCTGATAAGCCCAATATGAATATAACCATACATTGGTACAAAACAGTTTCAGATATCAATCTTGACGGCAATTTCAGAAGTTCACTCATGTGGAACTGCGAAATAATCTTTGCAATCTCACCTTTCGTAATAAAAAAGCTAGTAAGGGAGTTCATCCTAAAATGGACCACCAGATAAAATAGACAATCTTTAATAAAATTTAATTGATAACTATTTTAATTTTTAGTGACAATTTTAAAATTTTGAAAAGCCTTATAAATCTTTTACGCACCTCATATATTGAATATCGAAATTTCAACCCTTTTTCAATCATTGTAAATAATATTTTTCATGATGACAATTTTTACAACACACTGATTGTTTTATAACAAATTCTTTCCTTATTTTCTTTGTCTTCGATGAAAAGAATTTAGGTAAATGAGAATTAAAACTAATTCTTTCCTTCCCTACTAATTGTGATTGTTTTGGTTAACTGACAGGAACGAAATGGCAAGAAAGTTTCGGCCGTTTCCCTAATATTATTCGAAATAATTACACTTTTCCAGAATATATCACTTCTTTCTAAAAACATTTTGTATTAAATATATAGTTGCATTTCTATATTAATTTTAAATATAAAGTTACAATAATATGAACTTATATAATACTTTCACCAAAAATTTTCCAGTTTTCGTAAAATTTGACATTTTGCAGAATTGGCGGAATTGAACCTTTGCAATAAAGTCGTTGAAGAGTTCTGAAAGGTAAATTCTCACATCAGGGCGACAGTTCTCAGAACAACCTCTGAAATTCCCAAAGGAAGGTAGTAGGAAGGAAGAGCGATATAAAAGGTGACTCCCGCTCTTGTTCCTTCCCTACTCTCAACTCCTTTTACCAGTTATTCCTTTTTTGTCGACTGAATTCGCTTTTACTATTTTTCCACCGCAAAGAATTTTCATTTCAAAGCGCTGTTTTCCGGTCGTGAACAAATGCATTCTAAGAGTTTAACCGACGTGCCGGCGTTTCATATTCTTGCAGCAATGCGTCTTTTGATCCAGTGAACGATCCAAAAGATTGTCGTACATCGATGACACCTTGTATTTTACATTCCATGTCGAAAATTCAGACAAAATGTTACAAGAGTAGACGATTTCATTGTTTGGCAACACAAAGGAAATAACAATTGAAAAAAACATGAAAGAAAGTTAAAGCCGAAGAGGTTAAAGTTGAGAGAACAGTTCTAAAAGTTCTTATGATTTGTACCATCTCTCAATTACAGTTTTTTATTTGTCTGCATTTAAATTGAAATAGATACGTAATTTTGTGAATTTTTTGAAGCAGTCAATTAAAAAAGCGAGATTTAAAAACAGGCATATAATTATGACTTCCAAACAAATTAAATTTATCTCATGTCTTTGCAAAATAAATTGAAACTTTAATATAAGCAGTCCGTATCGTTTTACCCTGCTGAAAAGGTTGCTTTACTTTTTAAAAAGGTTACATTTTAAATGCGATATCCAGCAATAAAATAGAGTAAGGCCTTTCAAAAAACATAATTAAAACATACGAAATTTAAAACCAAGCTCTAAAAGATTAAAATTTACCATTCTCTCATCTACGTTGCCTTGAAAGCTTAATAACTTTCATAATTCCATTTTCGAAACTTATAAGATTCAGTATCTCAAGTTGAAAGTAAAGCACATTATACGTAATTACTCTTATATATGCTTTGAAACTCACCTTCAGGATATAATTTAAAATTGCTTCAGCATTCAGATTTTTGGATTATCGAACCTGACTCGGATTTTTCAAAAATTTTCAAATTAAAATATATAGTCTATAAAACAGAAGTAGCTTATATCTCGGAAAATATCTGATCGTTTATTTTTCTTCTCCAATTGGTTCATTAATCTCTTTCTCACAATTTTATTTTACTGTGCAGACCAAGTCGGTGGTTGACCAATAAACTACACGTGTCGCTACCTTTAACTCTCATTCATTCAACGTTATCGATTTATTTATGACCTTACCCAATGTCCGGTTGCTCAGTGCTTCATCAAAATTCTCGCTATAGGTTTGCACATTCGCAGGAATTCAGTGGACAAGTGTTAATTCACCGACGACGAATGTCGACAGGTTACACGAAGAGAAATGACTGTGCATTTTGTGTCGGTTTTAGAAACAGAATATTGCAATGGGCGTGTCAAGTTGTCAAGCTTCAAATGAAAAACAATTTTAAATTCTTTATGAACAAGAAGATAAATATTTTCATTATACAAAGGTTTTTTCCACTTTTTAATTTCCTCTTTTATTGTGAGTTGGACAAATATTTTAATGAAAAAGCCCTCATTGATTGCTTAAGCCAATTTTTTTAAAAAGGAGAAAATTGAAATTTTTGCAAAAGTGGTTGTTAATTGATTCAAAATAATTTTCTATAAGTTTTCATTCGTTTTTTGACTTCTGATTGATACCATATATGAAATACACATTTTTATTGGTAAAATTTGTACAATTGCTTTAATTCATCACATTCTTTTACCGTTCATCACTAAATATTGAAATACATGTGATAAAGCTGAAATCCAACAAAAAAGATTCATAAAAAAATTCTGATGGCCTATGTCCTTTTTACTGTAAAAATAATAACAGCAATTGCAATAAAACAACAGACATCACCTAAAAAGGTCACATTTTATTTGTCAAATTTCAGTGATTTCAATACTTTTATTTGCGATATAAAATTATTTTATACATATAATAAAGCTGACCTTTCTCTTCCAGAATCCGTCAAATTCTATAAAGACCGAATACGCCTTACCGAATTTTTTGGTTAAACTAACAAAAAAAAATCCGATGTCTTATCGAATTTTTTTGCCGTATTCTAATATTTTTTTTGGCAATTCTCTTTGTAGTGACATTTAAATATTTCTACCATTTTAATTGCTTCATAAATCGTTATATAATTTACCTAATTTTACACCTGGTAAATATTGTAAATGAGTATTTTAAAACATTTATATTATATTCCTTTGGTAGAGAAATGCAGGTAGATAAACCTGCTGCAAGAGAAATGTGTCACATTTAAGAGGAAGCAGTGAATTTTTTTTAACCGACAAGAAAAAACTAAATGTTGCGAGTGGTAAAAAATGGAAACCCTCAACAGTTTTTAGGTTAGCATGAGCTATTAAAGTACGGTAATTAGGAAGGCTTTGTCGTAGTAATTAAAAAATCGTGAGAAATGAATTTTGTCGTCTAATTAGCTGACTGATCTATTTTATTTTTATTATTTTATTACTTATTTCTCAGTAAGATCATCACAGAAAACACTGGAGTGTTAATATTAGAACTGATTTCCAAGTTCCAATGGAGATAAAAAGGAAAAAAAAGAGTTACTGGGAAAAAGAAATTAAAATAAATAAAACCACTTTTGAAAATGTGTTCAAAGGAGTCAGAATTCTTTTTCCCAAAGGAACCACTTTTATTAATCGAACGACTCGAAAAGAACCAACTTTGAAAGAACCGTTTTTCCAATTTTTCCAAGACCACTTTTTCCAAAATCTCATCTAGTTTATTTCTGTTTATACATACAGTCGAAACACATTATCAAAATTGAATACTAAAAAGTCTCATTTTTCAAACACCTGTACTGAGATCTGATGGATTAACTCAATACATAAAAAAACCGTAAATAAAGTAATTCAAAGTACTTAATTAAAACTCCAAAGGAACGCAATTTTACGCACATTACGTGTGATCTCATACATGTTCATAAAACTGGCTTGCCGTAAAGTACAAGAGGGCCCCATTAAGAGTTTTTCTTCATTACAATTTTTCTCATTTCTAACCTGAATAGGTCTGCATTTGCATATTCCGAGTAATTACATCCCTTTTTCTAAGTTTCTTTTTGCACTACTATGGAGTGGGACGTATCACAGAGTTTAAGAACTTCGATCGACTCGTAAATCTCTTCTCCTGCCGTTCACTGACATGAATTTAAATTATCCAAACCCCCTTCAATCCCTACACGCATGGTATAAAACGGATAAAGCTTTTACGAAAGAGTAAAATGCATCGAAAATTAGGTGGAAAATGATACCGCTCAGCAATAATAGGATCTATTAGGTTCCATATAATTTTTTATTTATGTGCTTACTGATCCCAACTTTTGCTATAAATTTCAAAACGGTCGAATAAGTGTTAAAGTTTTGATATATTGAACCTGAATATTCAAAATTATTATTTAATGAATATTCAATTAATTGCTTTAGATTCAAAACTATTTCGGGTGAAATCTAAACAATGTTTCTTCTCATCAATATGTTTGTAACATCATAGAAAAAAGCTTGTATTTTTATCACGGAAAGTGTATATATTTGAAGCACCTTGGAAAGTCTAGATTCATCGATACGAGACGAATGTGAATGTACAAACGACGCGACGCCGTTCGAAGCGTTGTATTATTCCAGTGCGAGAAATGCTTTGGCACGTACTTACTTTGGCTTTCTGAATATCCATCCATCCACGTCGCTCTGTCGAACTTTATCCGCTGCGGAAACATCCTCTGAATTCAACTTGTCTCCTTTAGTAGCGGAAGGAATTCCTGTTTCCATCGTCAGGACTCAGGACTTTTTCTCCTGAGTTGCTCTGGAACAGACACGTTCACAAAGGTAAAAATTGTCCACGCCACAACACGATCTCCACACACTGAACTTAATCTTATCGTGAATGACTCTGTTCCACACAGACAGATTTTGACAATTTCAGAGATAACTAACGTGTCATAAAGGCGTGCGATATTCGATCGCAACCTAATTTTTAATAAAAGCTTGCCCAACTCTAGCAAATACTGGAAAATGCTGATACTTACGGAGGAAAAGCAGAACCAGGGAGTAAAACCGAAACCGGAGAAAAATATTTTAAAAACTGAAACCGTTATTTTAAATCCCTAATAACCGATTCGTAAAAACCGAAACCCTTATAAAATAAAGGTCATATCTGTTTGTCCAAAGATTTTTTATAATATAAAGCGCAATAAAGTTTAAAAGTTTAATTTTTGCTCTAACGAACATTTAATTTATGAATTTTCTCATTGTTACAAAAAACACACTAAAGAAAATATTGTTCTTGTTCTATGTATGGCCAAATCTCTAGAACCTTTAAATTTTATAATTCTCACATTTAAATTAAAATAACTCAGTTATATGGCATTTATTGAAATCAAATATTTGCATTTTTTGTGTAGGGTATCCTAAACTAATCAATTTTGACAATAATCAGTTTATTCAATCTAATCAATGATCATGATTCAAAATTTTTTGAAAGTACGGTTTTCTTTGACATATTATGAAATCTAAAGTCATACCAGCAATATAGTTATTCAATATAGTTATTCAATATAGACCTTATTCTGGTTTAAATAAGAAAATAAATAAGTCCAAAATTTCAGGGAAACAAAAATTACTGTCTCACGAGCACATCATAAAAAATTATTCAAAAAATTATTAATTGACGGCACATTTTCATAGTAACATTTGTAACCGTTTCGTGTTTGGTACCCTTTACAGTTAATAATAGTTATTTTTAAAAAGGAGTATCATGTACTTTTGTCACGACAGCCTTTGTGCGCCTTTGTCACGACCGACAAATTAAATTTATTTTGAGGTCAGTTGTTGTATTTTATTGCAATTTTTCGATAAAAATCAGCAGTTTAACATTTTTGTGTGAACAATATTCTAGTTTAGAATACGTGCTGCTTATAAAAATAAAGGTAATAATAAACAAAGGAACATGATTATTATCTTGTCCCTTAAGCATTGTAATATAAACTTTAGGAAATATCATTAGAATACTAGAATGATTTTTATTTTGTTGATTAAAAAAAAATTTTAATTAGCCTTCGTTATCTTTTCAACACATAACCCTATCATTTCTAAAACTAATTAAAAATAGTAAGTACTATAAAAGATTGATAATGTACTTAACAATATTTGCTAAGACTCATAAAAAAATCCTCATTCGATTTGTGAAATTTCCAAACCTAAAAGTTAAAGGTTCCAGAGATTTGCCCTATAGAATATATAGATTTATACAATGAAGAATTCATTTCATTTTATCGTCAATTTTCTATTAAAATTTTTATTGCTATTTGAATTCTATACTTATGGAAATGATTGTAAAGTTAATGCTTTGTTTGACAGAATAAAGTGTTTGATAAGGGTCCTCGCCTGGACCGAAACTTCACAAATACAGTTTAGAGTTCAAAATTTTGGAGTTTTTTTTGTTTGTTAATGACCTTATATCCAGCTTTGATTATCTATAACTATTGATTTCTTTACTCTTACATCTCTTTACCCACTAGATGTTTAACAACTTTTCACCTATCTCAATTAAAAGTCAGGAAATCATTTTCTGTATTTCCTTATACTAAAAAAAGGTGCGCAAGTTTTGCGCTTATTAACTTATTTTCCTCGTTTACAGTTAAAACAACGAAAAATCGAAATTTTAAAGGGTTTTAACAGAAAAGTATAAACCAAAACCGAAAATCTTTCGGTATTACTCCCTGGCGAAAACACAGAAAAACGTGAGTTCAAGATGAACCAAAAAAGTTCCAAATAATCTGCAACGAAAGTAAACTATTGGTTCATATTGAACCGGTTTTCGATTCATTTAGAATCAAATAAAAGTCTGTTTATAAGTTCTATTCTGATGAGTATTGAATTATTTAAATTTCAGCAATAAAATAATTTTTTACTATTTTTAAGTAATTTAAACTCGAAACTCTGTGCAAATCACTCAAACATTTAAATTCAGTTATTTGATCCGAGCCCTTAATTGTACGCAAAGTTAGACCATATGATATTCTGATTTAAACCAAGTGAATATTACATATGCTCATTAATATATGGGGTGAAAATCAAAAAGATGGAATTTTTCAATTTTATATTTGAAAGAAAATAGTACATTTCGATACGTGTGTGAGAGGTGATTATTTAGCGCACGAGACGTTTTTCGCACGAGCGAAG
>JBAGKK010019801.1:0-11536 GCA_037177015.1 Euceroptres primus | reverse complement strand
AATGCTTACTAAAGCAATTGGTAAACGATTCGGCACTATTTCATTAGTAGAAAACTACTAATTCAGATTCAGAGAGTGCTTTAAATGTCAGAAAATTGAAAATAATTTGTCTTATTTCGTGTCTAAAATTGGGTTTTAAATGTCGATGTAACACGAATCGTATAAAAAAGATAATACGAAGCTCTTTCCCTTGCGCAATAGAGTTAATACTCCTCTTTCAGATCATAACCATGATTTATACCAGGTCTGTTAAGCTGGCGCAACACTATTGTGATATTGAGATATGACCTATATCACAATTTATGGCTCATTTAAGGCTAATTTAATGCCCTATTGCGAAATTTAGGGCTCCATGTTTTTTATAAAAAAAAGCTGTTTGCGCTGGCTTAACGTTAAGCTGGAATCACTGTACTATGAAACCTCTTAAAAAATTAATTAACACATTTCTAATAATTCCATAATTTAAGGCTCATTTAGGGCTCTTGAAATATCAAAGACCGGAAGTCGTCTTTTATTTAAAAAAATAAAATATTTTTATTTATTTATTTTTTATTTTAAAAATTAATTAATTTTTTTTATTTCAAAAAAGCGTACTGTGTTGTGCCAACTAAACGTTATGAAAAATACCCCAACGAGTGAATAAAATCAAATTTGACCCCCCATATAATTTAAGGCTCATTTAGGGCTCCCGAAATACCAGGAGGAAAGTTTAAAAAAAATTGTTTAAACAAGCATTATTTAAACAATTTCTCAAAAAATTAATTCTACCAACTCGTGTTCTTATCAAAATTTCAGGATCATTTAGGTCTCTCAGAATATCGAGAAGTGGTCAGATTTTTTGTTTCTTTTTTAAAAAAGCCTGAAATTTTGGTAGGGAACACGAGTTGGTAGAATTAATTTTTTGAGAAATTGTTTAAACAATGGTTGTTTAATCAATTTTTTAAAAATGTTGCTCCTGGTATTTCGGAAGTCCTAAGTGAGCCTTATATTATGTTAGGGTTAAATTTGATTTTATTCACTCGTTATGGTATTTTTCATAACTTTAAGCTGGCACAACACAGTACGTTTTTTAAAATAAAATAAAAAAATCTGACGACTTCCGGTGTTTGATATTTCAAGTGCCCTAAATGAGCCTTAAATTATGGCATTATTAGAAATGTGTTAATTAATTTTTTTAAAAATAGCTTTTTTTAATAAAAAACGTGGAGCCCTAAATTTCGCAATAGGGCATTAAATTAGCCTTAAATGAGCCCTAAATTGTGATATAGGTCATATCTCAATATCACAATAATAGACATATTTATACCTAGTGAGCAGTTTTCATAGACTTTTGCCCGCCACGCTCTTGTGTGACAGACGGTATGAAGAAAAGTTATTTCTACAAATGGAATCATCATTGTTAAAAGATAAGTATTTTTTGACTTATTATATAATAAACCATAAATTTAAAATAAACTAATTTTCTTTATGAATTTAAGAGTGATTGCCAAAAAGTTGACCACATTATACCACGAAATTTCCAAAAAAAATAATTATTCCATGCCGTCTAAAATATTTTTTTTAAACACGACCAACCCTAGAGAGTATGAAAAAACGAAATAGAGAGATCAAGGAATATATTTGTGATAGTTATAAATTGTATACGAAAATAACTTCTAAACCTATGTTTCTGCGTAATAAGCATGGAGTCTCACTTGAGTTCTGAATGTTTTTAAGTAGTGTGAATACATAAGAAGTTCATGTACAACTTTAGGAATAGAAATCATTTTCTGGGAGTTTGAGAGGAAAAAATGAAGTCGGACGTCCCTTATCTTAAAAGTCCTTAAATTCACAAGTAGCATTTGACCTTGACAATATACATATTTGAAAAATCTTTTTAAAATATCCAAAAAACAGGTAAAAATTATTAAAAATATGGAAAACATTTGTGATTGCGCGATTTATTTAATATTGACTACGCACCTTCAATATATCCTCTCTTTTAATAAAATTTTGAATTAATAGTTCGACAAATATGACATTTTGTAAAACATATTGTGTAAAAATAGAGATTATTATTTACTGCTATTTGGAAATACTGATGAGAAATCGATTTTCAACTGTATGAAAATCTTCTTTAGCTTAAAATAAGTCGTATTTTGAATAGTTTAAGTCGCGATCTTAGAGTTTTATCTTAAAATAGCAAAATCGTAAAACCTAACACAAAACTTGGAAACAGACTTTGGAGCGATTTTTTGCATCTTTAACTGTAAAATATTCAACTTATCACTCCATAATCATCTTTTTCAACTAATTTCAATAGATTTTCATAAGCTCGAATTATGAAAGAAAATATTTTTTCTATTATTTAGCAATTTTCTATTTTAAATTTTTAGTTTGGGACAACGCGTAACCTGACATTTTTCAAACATTTTTATTTATAACTTCTAAACGAAGTCGTCTTAAATTTTGAAACTTTCCTAAATTGTGCCCTGATATGAGTACTTTTGCTCAGGTATGTTTAGAAAAAATTAATTAATCACAGGATTTGTGAAAAATGATAGGGACATAAAATGATTAACTTTTTGGCTATCACTTTTAAAAGTTATGTTTAAGTTATTTTTCCGTACTAGATTTCTAACTTACAATTCCTTAATAATCTACGTAATTACACATTTATAAGTGTTTTTTTACAGAAAGAGAAGGCTTTAAAATTTGTGATTAGCTTTTGCACAGTTTTGCAATATTACTTGCCTTTGTGTTTGACTTCGTAGAAACGACTTTTTGTGTCCATCAATCAAGTCTTTGCAATGTTGAGAGTTTTGTGGATAAATTATAAAAAGTAAATTTAGAGAGAAAAATGACTAACAAATTTAGTCATCGTGTCAAAAGATAGTTATTTTAAACTTTCTTATGTATACAAATTTGTAAAATTTAAATATACTTTATGAAAATTTAAATTAGTACTTTAAATTATTACTTTAGTAAAATTTAAATATACTTTATGAAGTTTCAAACCAAATCTCTTTATAATTCTGCGTACATAAAATAATGATATTAGATTTAAATTATCGTGACAAAAATATCAAAATAAGTCAATCGATAAGGAATCAATAAAGAAATACGTATTTTAAGGTATAAAGAATCAATAGGAAAATGAATGTTTTTTGTAAGCGTAAAACTTTGCAACTCATCGCAAAATTTTTGCAACCCATTTTGATAAATACCCGCCAGTGCAATACATAAGGTAACTTCTCCACCACCAATGATAATGTTAAGAATAAGATATCACCAGCTTGGTGTAAGTTATCAAAATAATCTCCTAATGACGAATTGAAAAATGATTTTAAAATTCTCTGCAAGTGTGTATTTCGAGGAAAAATTTATTTGAAGTAGTGCATATAATCACAAAGTCAAATAATAGTAATAACAATAATAATAATAATACACAAGGATAACTTCAACCTTCAACATTCAATAGGAAAAATTTTAAGTTTTATTTTATCTTGGCAAGAATGACAGAATACTGTAATTTTTATTACTAATGAAGAGATAAGATTTTAGACGAAAGAATCTCTAAAGCAAAAACCTTTATTTTAGAGATTTACCAAAACATATCTTTTAATTAATAAATTAATAAACTGTTTCTAATCTAAAACTAAAAAAAAATGGTTTCTTTATAATTTTCATATCTTTTCAAAAGTCATCGACCAACACATTCACAGGACAAAGAATATCACAAGCAGAATATCATTATTTTGTGCACGCAGAATTATAAAGGGACTTGTTTTTAAACTTCATAAAGTATAATGGTATTTGAATTTTACAAATTTGTTTACATAAGTAATTACGCATATTATAAAAGAATTGTAAGTTAGAAATCTAGTACGAAAAAATAACCTAAACATAACTTTTAAGGGGTAATACTATTTTGGACAGGTAAAAATAAATACTCTTTTTGGTAATTTTTTGTAGAAAAATGAAAACTGATAATGGAAAACAGTTTTGAGGAATTTATTGTGAAACTTTTGAATAATATAAGACAATTTTTTTTAAAACAAAAATGGCGGCTGCAGAGCTAATGACATCGCATACACTTTTTTCAAAGTCCTCTACGGCTAGCAGCAGAAATGACGTAGACTTTATTCTGGGACAAAAAATGAGTTTTTTCACAAATTATATTAGATTATCTACAGAAGTACACATCTAAAAGCATAAACATACATTTTTGTAGAAATTATGACGATTTGAAAAAAGAATTGTAAACAAATCGTCATAATTTCTACAAAAATGTATGATTATACTTTTAGATGTGTACTTCTGTAAATAATATAATATATAGAAAAGCTCCATTTTTTGTTCCAGAATAAAGTCTACGTCACTTCTACTGCTAGCTGCGGAGGACTTTGAAAAAAAGTGTATGCGACGTCATCAGCTCTGCAGCCGCCATTTTTGTTAAAAAAACAAAAACAAAATTCTCATATTATTCAAAAGTTTTACAATAAAGTCCTTAGAACTGTTTTTCAATATCAATTTTCATTTTCCAATAAAAAATTCCCAAAAAGAGCCTTCATTTTCACTTGTCCAAAGTAGGATTAGGAGAGAGAGAGAGGGGGGGGGGAGCGAGGGAGAGAAGAGAGAGAGACTATTAGTAAGAGTACTCCTTAATTTTATAAAGAAAAATAGTTTATTTTAAATTTATTGTTTATTATATAATAAGTCGAAAAATCTTTTAACAACGATGATTCCTTATGTGGAAGTAACTTTTCTTCGCAAATTTCTTTTTAAATTTTTTTTATTCACTCGGCTAAAATCTACAGCTTTAAATTAGAAGTTTATTTCATTTTCTTACCACGCAGTAGTTGCAACTGTGATGTTTGACATTAATGAGAAATTTTATAGCTGTTAATCCAGTAAAATAAAAATAACTGACAGGCGCTATCGCTTTTACCTGTATGCATCATCTGTATCATCTGCATCATCGCTATCAATAACGTCAAAGTTAATGAAACAAAATCAAAATTCTCTTATATTATTTAAGAGTTTCACAATAAAGTACTCAAAACTGTTTTTCATTATCAATTTTCATTTTCCTACAAAAAATTCTCAAAAAGAGCCTTCATTTTCACCTGTCCAAAGTAGTATTACCCCTTAAACTCTTATAAAGATATTTAGACTTCTTCAGAGATTCTAAAATCTTCTAAATATTTAAGAAACACCCCAAAAACCTATTATGATTTTTCAAAATATTCTAAACTTTTTCAGAATCTTTTAGAATACTCAAAAATCTTTTGAATTCTGCCCTAAACTTCTAATATCTTCTAGTCTCTTTCAGACTTTTTTTGAAGAGTTTTGAAAATTCTAGAGAATTTTAGGAAGATTTCGAATAGAGTCTAGAAGATTCTTAAGGATTATGGGAGTCTTTTGCAGAGTTTAGAGAGTTCTAAAATATTCTGTAGAATTCTGGAGTTCAGAATATTCTGGACGTTTCTAAAAGATTTTGGAACAGTCTAGTGTATTTTTTGAAACACTAACGAATTTTAGGAGATTCTTTAAAATATTCTATAAAATTATAGGAGAACCTATGAAAAAAATGTTTAGAAAATATTCTAAAACTTCTGGTCTAAAGTCTAAAAACTAAAAAAAAATGTAGTAAATATTCTAAAAAATCCAGATGTGCCTGAAGATCTGAACGTTCAAGTGAACAAAATTTTTATTTGATTTCATTTTAAAGTAAAATTTGTTCCAAAATATTTGAACCTCTGAAAAATCACACATTTCTCACATGGGGTCTAAAAGACCCCAGCCAACTTTGAAATTTTGTGCCACTGATTCTATGCAAAGTTTCGACTTGAAAAAATGGATGTGAGAAAAATTCTTAAAGTGAAGAATTTTTTTCAAAAAATGTATTATTTACTTTTATAATTTGGAATATTATCGCCTGAAAATTTTTTAACGTTTTTTTACGTTGAAGTTGGTGTTGGGGTCTTTCAGACCCACAGTGAATGATTAAGGTTAATAAAGAAACTAACTTAAAGATGAAAAATTTCATGATGCTTATTTTTATTTGTAGTTGGAACAATAATTATTTGTAGTTAAAACCAATATCAAGATCCATTTGAGTTAATAAATACAAAAAATTCGTTCATTTGAACGTTCAAAACTTGAGGTACATAAAATCCAGAAGATATTAAACGTGTATGGAAGAGTTTAGATTATGAAAGAGTTCAAAAGATTTAAAGGCAGTCTACAATGTTTTAGAAAATTTTAAAAAAATTAGGAAAATTTTTGAACTTTCTGCAAGATTCCAGAAAACTCTGAATCTCTAAGGGTTTAATATTGTGACACGCAATTTTGAATGTGATAAGTTTCTATTTATCATAAATCTTGAAAAATTAATATTTTGTCTGGAGCTATGACTGAAGGTTAAAATCCTTAAGACAAATCATTGATTGAAAAGGAATTACAGTGAAAAACACACTGTATCATGTAAGGTAATAATTTTTTAGTCCTTATTTACAATTTCTCTATAGATTCTCTATTTTATATCGGAAAAATTAAAATTTATTTACTATAAAGATATCGCTAACTCGTGATCCCAACTCTGATGTCATAAGTATTCATCTTATGAAGAAGAAAGAAGTCTGAAGAAGAAGATCGATCTGACCATAAAAAGTGAAATGTTCAAACGACTTTTATATTCCTTTTATCATATTCTACAGATATCTATTCAATAAAAAATGTTGCGTGACATTTCCGATTCCATCTGTCGTTGCAATTCGTTCGGCTTTGGAGTTTCTGAATCTTCTGTCTGGTGCAAGAACGATAAGCAGGAGATGCTCCGCAATAAATATTTTACGACGAAGCGTGCGAGGGGTTGCAGTCGGCAGCCGACCAACTTTAAATTTAAAGTTTTCGCACCACGCCGGAGATTAAACTGACTTTAAAGAAACGGAGGGATGGGTAAGACTTTGTCCGTGGCAATGCATCGCCTTGCACATATCTTACACCTTATTACGTTTCTTAAATATGACTCGCTCCGCCGCACCGTCGTTGTCTACAATGCCAGCCGCCATTCTATATGAAAATTTCACGGGTCGCGGAAGCGAAACGGCGGCCATCGTGAACCAAAGCTCCTCCGGGCGAAAACGGAATTCCGCGCTACGGCATCTCATCGTACTTGGAAATTCTCGATTCTCCAGTTAATTCTTCTTGAAAAAAAAATTAAAAATGTGGAAGAGTGAAAAAAGTTCTCGTTGACTTTCCGTATTTTTTTTACACTGAGAACTCTTTGGCATTTCAATATTGAAATATTTTCTTCCATTCGGTGTACTAAGCTCTGTTGCATCTCATTATTTAGCAAATTTTCAAAATTAAGCAGATTTTTCTGTAAAATTGTAACATATTCTTGTCCTCGGATCAAAGCGGTTCAGTAGTTCAATTTGAGAGAAAATAAGGGATTTCATTTTCGAAATTTATTTCTTTTTAAAATACCAAGGAAGCCAATAAAAGATAATAAATACAACTTTTTTATAAGATAACTCAAATTTGATTAACAAAAAAAATTATACTGACTGCTACTAAACCAGCAATTAAATCATAAAAATACTATTACAGGCTCTACAATATTCCCGAAACAAAATTTTAATGGCACGTGAAGTTTAAATAGAGAAATTCCGACATCAATATTTGGAACAAAAAAATTATCGTTTAAAAACTAATGACATATAAAAACTTTCGGATGCTAAAGCTGCTGACAAGAATGTCGATTTTTGAATTATGAAATCACCAAATTTCTTTTTTTCATTTTTCATTTCACAAAAATTTCATTTTTAACCCTCCGTAAGATGCAAACGGCCTGACAGGCCACCTCAAGCTGTTTTCGCTCATCTCTTCTACTACAGAGCGCACAGGGCTTGACCTTTTTAGTATTCGTTAATCAATATAAGCTCTTTCGAAACCCTCCAATCAATTTTTTGGCAGACTATGTAAAATGTGACTGTGATCCTTCAAACCTGCCAGGTCCCCTGCACCCGAGCGGACCAAGTTGCCAACAAATTAGCAAAAAGAGAAGCTTTCATAATTGAAACTTGAAATTTTATACTCAGGGTTTTTTTGGGTTGCCGGTTACAAATTTGATGTCGATTCCACAAAAAAACAAAATGGCGCATGCAATATGGCGGACACTTGTATAAACAACTTATTCGATTTCGATGCCAATCGTCATTCTGAAGTTTCATGAGTCGATGATAACATATTTATCGTCATTCTAACAAAAACCATAATGGCAGATGCAAAATGGCGGTCATTATTTTCGAAAACTTATCTCATCCCAACAAAACGCGAATTTAAAATATAATGGGCGCCATATTTGATCCACAATTCTTTTTAACGTCAAAAACCTCTATATTTTGTGCAAATGAAAAAAAACCGCAAATTCGGTGATTCTGCCTTTTAATAGTTGCCATATTGGATCCATCATTTTAAGTTTTGCAATTTTAACATCAGAATCGTAATCAACGACCCCAAAAACCTGAAGATATCTTTCTATAACAATTATTTCTGATGTGCTTTTCGAGTGAATACAGGTGTCCTGTCAGGCACATTGCGTCTAAACTAGGAAGTTTTAGAGTTGCGTCTAACGGAGGGTTAACAAATCAAATTACCAAATTTTTACATTTTTAACAAATCAAATTACCGAGATGAGGACTAAATTCTCCAGAATTTTAAAAAATCCTCAAAAGAATTGTCTAGAACCTTAAAAAATTTCCTAGAATTTTTTTAAACTCTCACAAAGATATTTAGACTTCTTCAGAGATTCAAAATTCTTTTAAAATCTTCAAAAACACCCCGAAAACCTATTATGATTTTTCAAAATATTCTAGACTCTTTCAGAATCTTTTGGAATTCTCAAAAATCTTTTGAATTCTGCCCTAAACTTCTAATATCTTCTAGTCTTTATTTCCTAGAATTTTTTTAAACTCTCACAAAGATATTTAGACTTCTTCAGAGATTCTAAATTCTTTTAAAATCTTCAAAAACACCCCGAAAACTTATTATGATTTTTCAAAATATTCTAGACTCTTTCAGAATCTTTTGGAATTCTCAAAAATCTTTTGAATTCTGCCCTAAACTTCTAATATCTTCTAGTCTTTATTTCCTAGAATTTTTTTAAGGAATATATACTACTGTGGACAGGTGAAAATAAAGGCTCTTTTTGAGAATTTTTTGTAGGAAAATAAAAATTGATATTGAAAAACAGTTTTGAGCACTTTATTGTGCAACTTTTGAATAATATAAGAGAATTTTGTTTTTGTTTCTTAAACAAAAATGGCAGCTGCAGAGCTGTTGACGTCGCATACACTTTTTTTCAAAGTCCTTCGCGGCTAGCAGTAGAAGTGACGCACTATGTAGTATGTACGAAAGTCAAAAACTTTTTGCGATCTTCAAAGATCTCTTGAATGGATCGTTGAAAATTAATTCTGTTTAGGTCAAATTATAGTGTGAGCAATACTGTATGTGGGAAACATGCGCAAATACTGATTTTCAAGTTGATTGACCCTTAAAAAATAGATTAAAGTTAGATAAAAAAAATCAGTTTTTTTAATGCTCTAATATAAAATTGTCGTCCAACTTAATTTTACTAATAATAAAAGTTGTAGAGCAATAAAAAATACATAACTATAGTAAGAAAAATTAAAAAATAAATAATAATTTTCCAATTTTTTCAAATGAAAACAATTTTTTTAAACTTGTTTATAACAAAAAGTTGTTAGTCAAGTTAAATATAACGAATGATAAAAGTTATTGATGAATAACTTTTATTATTCGTTATATTTAACTTGAATAACAACTTTTTGTTATAGAAAAGTTAAAAAAAATTTTTTTTCATTTGAAAAAATTGGAAAATTATTTTTTTAAAAATTTTTCTCACTAAAGTTATGTATTTTTTAATGCTCTAAAACTTTTATTATTAGTAAAATTAGATGGACGACAATTTTATATTAAAACATTTTAAAATAAAACTGATTTTTTTTTACATAACTTTGATCTATTTTTTAAGGGACAATCACCTTGAAAATCAGTATTTGCGTATTTTTCCCACATACAGTATTGCTCACACTATAATTTGACCTAAACAGAATTAATTTTCAACGATCCGTTCAAGAGATCTTTGAAAACCGCAAAAACTTTTCGACTTTCGTACATAGTGTGACGTAGAAATTATTCTGGAACGAAAAGTCGAGTTTTTTCATAAATTATATTAGATTATCTACAGAAATTCACCTCTAAAAGCATAAACATACGTTTTCATCAACATAAACATACATTTTTGGAGAAATTATGATTTGAAAAAAGAAGTGTGTACAAATCGTCATAATTTCAACAAAAATATATATTAGTGATTTTAGATATGTGCTTCTGTGGATAGTCTAATATAATTTATGAAAAAACTCCATTTTTTGTTCCAGAATAAAGTCTATATCACGTCTACTGCTAGCCACGGAAGACTTTGAAAAAAAGTATATGCGACGTCATCAGCTCTGCAGCCGCCATTTTTGTTTAAAAAACAAGAATTATATTATTTTATTATATTATTATAATTTATATTATTCAAAAATTTTACAATAAAGTCCTCAAAACTGTTTTTCAATATCAATTTTCACTTTCCTACAAAAAATTCCCAAAAGGAGCCTTCATTTTCACCAGATTAAAGTAGTATTACCCCTTAAAATTTTACAAAGATATTTAGAATTTTTCAGAGATTCTAAAATCTTCTAAATTCTTCAAAAACGCCCCAAAAACTTTCAGAATATTTTAGAATACTCAAAAATCTTTAGAATTCTGCTCTAAACTTCTAATATCTTCTAGTCTCTTCCAGACTCAAAAATTTCCCAGAATTTTTTTAAGGGGTAAATCCTACTTTGCACAAGTGAAAATGCCTTCATTTACATTTTCCAACAAATTTTTTCAAAGAAATTTTCATTTTCCAACAAAAAATTGATATTAAAAAACAGTTCTGAGGACTTTATTGTGTAACTTTTGAATAATATGAGAATTTTGTTTTTGTTTCTCAAACAAAAATGGCGGCTGCAGAGCTGATGACATCGCACACACTTTTTTTTTAAAGTCCTTCGCGGCTAATAGTAGAAGTGACGTAAACTATATTCTAGAATAAAAAATCGAGTTTTTTCATAAATTATATTAGATCATCTACAGAAGTACACATCTAAAAGCATAAACATACATTTTTGTGGAAATAATGATAATTTGTTCACAATTCTTTTTTTAAAATCGTCATAATTTCTACAAAAATGTATTTTTATGCTTTTAGCTGTATATTTCTGTAGATAATCTAATATAATTTATGAAAAGACTCGATTTTTTGTTCCAGAATAAAGTCTACGTCACTTCTACTGCTAGCCGCAGAGGACTTTGAAAAAAGTTTATACGACTACATCAGCTCTGTAGCCGTCATTTATGATTATTATTATTATTTATCGGCATTTGGAACTCGAAAGTTCATTGCCTCATCTACCCGAGACCGCCACGCGTT
>JBAGKK010019790.1:0-11536 GCA_037177015.1 Euceroptres primus | reverse complement strand
GCACCAATTAGAAGTTCATTCTAAATTAAACACGACTAATGTGTGATATTAATTGGTATGCACTTCACTTAGCTGTTGCACTGGACGCGGTATGGCTTGAATTTAATGTGAGGCCATATTGGAACACTTATTTGATTCACAAATACACCCTGTTAGAGACCGATTTTTTGGATCACCCTGGCATCCACTACATCCAGAGGTCTTCGGGGACAGATTAGATTCGTTTTTTATACTTTATAACAGATTTTTCGGAAAATAAAACACCAAAGTACCGAGAGCCCAAGAAAGTGCGACTTGCGTGTTCGAAAGACGAACATGTAGAAATTTTGTGACTAAAGATAGGAAGTACTAAGGGGTAATTTTTGGGATTGCTGAAATCTTTTGAATATTTTCAATTGAAAAATTTATTGGATGTTTTACTTGCAGATTATGTCCACGACCCCATACAAAAATTCAGTTTGCTATTTTTAACGAAATAGTCCCAAAGTTTCTACATGTGGAACCAATAAATTTTCAATTTGAAAATAGTCACAAGATTTACATTCCGAAATCTCCAGGTTATGTCCACAATCCCATGATAATATTCAAAATCCCAAAAATTTACCCCTAATGCTTTTAACGGAAGTCACAAAGTTTCTACATTTAAAGCAGCCAATACATTTTTAAATTGAAAATGGTCACAAAATTCACCTTCCAAAATCTTCAGGTTATGTTCACAACTGCATAATAATATTCAGCAATCCAAAAGATTAACCCCTAGTACTTTTAACAAACCAAGAACTTTAAACCAAGTACTTGGTTTTTCAACCAAAAGATATTTTTATTCGCACTCAAAAACAGTGAAATTCAACAAAAATGAAAAACACAGTTCCTTTCGTACCCAAAAAGATGATTTTTTAACAAAGTACATGGGCAATTCTTTTGTTGGTTACGCTACAGTTTCACGCACATTTTTCGAAATAACTTTTTTGTTTATTTTTTTAGATGTTCGAGTTTTAGTTTATTCAAAGGCACTAAAAAACCCCTTCAAAATGAGCATTCAACTGAAAAAAAATTTCAATAGAAGCCGAGAAATCGCAATTTCAAAAGCGTTGGAACGTTCCACGTTTTCAAAACCTAATCCACCAGCAACTGCTTTGGAACTCAATTCTAGAAGTTCTTCCTCCACGAACTGGTTTTGTATTTCCCCTGTAAGAATGTTATTTCTTATGAGCTATTCTAAATAACAGGTTAAAAATGTAGTCTTTATATTACGTACCACTTCCAAAATCTATTTGATAATAGATTTTGCCCTCCTTTCGGATCATCTTCATATTCTCATCAACGATGATTCCTTTTACACTCATTTTTCTAAAACTATTTTTACAACGGGATCGCAACGACAATACTGGCGAGTACAAGATGGACGCCACTTACAATTTCCACGTTAATGCGCATTCACAAGCCAAGATGTTCAAGCACATATATAAAATGGAATGAGCACCGTTGCGAGCTCAGAGCGCGCTCTGAGCGAAATATCGTAAGCAACCTATGTTACGATTTCGCCAACCGCAAAGGAGCGAATCGCTGAAAAACTAGCTTTGGATAGACTTTCATAATTCAGAATTATAACTTCCGCTTAACAAATTTCTATTTCAGTGTTATCGGGTGTGCGTACCAAATCGGCGTAAAATTTTGGCCCACCTGAAGCAAAAGTCCGTATATAACTACCTTCGCTATAGCATGACTATTCATCTATCATATCACCGAGAAGACAACCTAACTCGATTTCGTATTCCTGACATAGAAAAGTATATACAAGAGTCAGTGTCGTAATATAAAACGCGTCTATCGAGCTTTTCTAAATAAGAGTACAATTTTAATCGGGCTTGGGCCTTTATGTGGACAGCGTATCAGAGACAGCGGTGTTAAAGCTTTATTATTATACCTCCAAGATACACATAAAACTTTATGATTTACTGAAAGTATTCCGCATCCCTCGACACTGGGGGTTGATGAACGTTCAGCGAGTCTGCCTCGTGAAATGACAATCTCAGTTTTAGGAAAATTGTTACGTTGTCCAAATTTACCCCAAAAAGAATTGAGATATAATTTGGCCACAGAGTGAAAACCGGGATTTGAGCAAATTTTTTCTCTCTCTAGGGAAAAAATTTACTTGAGCGTACTCAGTCAAGTAGTGATTTTTTGCTCCTTCGGTGATATAGTCATCAAGCCAGTCGCTTGCTGGATATACGAATTGACATACTCGGCAAAGTGGCCACCTGTTTTAGTCTTGCGATCGTACAAACAAGAAATGATTATGCATTTTTAGAGATAGCACAAGATGATACAAATTTCGTGGAGGTAAGACTGTGCACTTTATTAGATCCTCAACGCGGTCAAGGCATGTTTTAGAGGGACCTAATAAATCACTGCACTCAGCATCCACATAAATTTTCGGATGACCCACTGGAAATTTTCCATATTTTGATATGGATGGATAAAGAGAGCAGACATCGATGTAATGAATTTTTCCCTGATTTTTGACCTCGTATAAAGTCACTGCGTTACCTGTACGACATCCGTAAAATACGTTACGTGGTTCTAACGGAGTGTGTACCAAAAGAGAATGATTTTCAATCTATAAAACTCACGTTCCCAAATTTCTTCAAGCAAATAACCTGTCGTACGGATACGACCAGAAATGATTATAGTTTTTTCAAGACGACGATTTATTGTTTCTGCCGTTTTTATAAAACTCTGATCACGATTCGAGCTAAAACATCGTGGACATCCGTGCCAGAAACAACCGTGGAACTGTAACACGTGTTTTGTGTTTTCTGACTCATAGTAACCATCAACTAGTAAAATTTCCATTAACCGAAATTCGCAATCTCGAGCTGCATGGATCCGAGAAAGTGTTATTTCCAAACAAGCCACTCTAGTGCTTTAGGCGATTGGCGATTTGTGTATCAATACCCGCCTACTGGAACTATACCGATGCCATATGATTTTAAAAAGTTTCTTCTGTAGACTGTTGAACAAGCGGACGCAATTGTGCAAACTTCCTTAAAAGGACAAACGTTTCTAGTTGGTAGAAATATATTTCGAAGAGCCAAACATGCTCATGTATGCGTACCGCATAATTACCCTCTAGAGTTTTATTTTAACACGTCTCGAAACACAAATGATTGTAAGGTTTTTTAGATTTACAAGTTTTACAATTATTTGTGCCACATTAGTGCTTACTTTTCTTTTAGAGAATGATAATTTGACAACACCGAGGACAAGACTTTATTTTTAAACAAGTGCTTAATCCACCCTCAATATTTTTGTTCGGTTGAATGTACTTTGCGAAGCAAATTTCACCAAGAAAACACCTTTGACAGTAGTCACAGAAAATCTGATCGACTTCATCATCACAGATTGGTGTAAATTTACATCGAGGACACAGATTGAAACAACTATGTTTCAGTGCCTTTTCGTGACCAATGTTGCATGAGAAACAAAATATTTTACTACAAGCAGCTTTTGTTAAGTTTAAAATTGATTGATAATGACGAATCCGTTCGTAATGTAGTATACAGATTATGTGTTGCAACGGTTCATTTCAATTTTTAAAATAACATGTTCCATCAAAAAGAGGTTAGCGACCTTTAGAGAATTCAGAAAATTCATAAATAACAATTGCAAACCATCTGGAAACAAGATGTTCTTGAATTTTTTTAATTTCGAGAATGCCGTATCCTGCAGCGGCTTCTCATATAAGTTTTTGTGCAAGTACTCGCAGTTTTTTTTCGTGTTACTGTTTAACGCTCTGCCACGCATTATGTAATAATCCTGATCTGATTTCACCGCGTTCGGCGTATACACACGCAGCTACAATTGATCTAGGTAGATATAAATTATCATTATTTGTAATAGTTAAAATAGACTTCTTCTAAAAATATTACTGCGTTAATTTTACATGACCTTGACCTATTGGTACGCGTAATATAGTACATGATACAAAAAAGCTATCGGTTACACGAAACTCGGAATTACTTTTGGATTACGCTGTACAAAACTTCCCACAAACCATCTACATTAAAATCACTTACAAGTCTAAATGATAACCATGCTGCACCTCGATTAAAATACTCGCTATATATTGTTATACCGATATAATTGTTCGGTGAACAAAGGCCAGTGAGATAAATGTGAAGGTCGCGCATAGCATATTCCAACCACAAAATTTCATTTATACGTATCAACGTATCGGAGGTTGACGGACAATAACTCGAAGCTGACGTCCTTCTAATCTAAATCCTCTAAAATATATTCGTTCTTCTTCCAAAACGAATCTCTGTCCCGGTGGTTGAATGTACATTTCCTCTTCCCCTTCCTCTTCATCATTTTCTCCTCCTCCATAGTCGCTTTCACCACTATCGACCTGATTTGCCGCAACTGTCACAGGATTAGCTGAAATTTCGAATACCGCATAAACATTCTTCTACTTAAACATAAATAATAAAAATGCAATTAGTCGAAATATCAAGAATTTTCTATTCCTTTTTTCTGTTTAAATTATCAAAAACATTGTTTACTTCAAATAATTTAATGAATAACAAATTTTTCAAAATGTTTAATTCATTTCTCATAAAATATGAAATATTGTCTACATTTAGAAAGAATTTGCTACCTATTTTTTCATGATTCTGCGTTTCTTATTGCCTTTGTGAACATTCATAAAAACGATTTAAAAACCGTCAGCTACTTCCAAAATTTCCGTACTTGGCCTAGGAGAATTTGGTAAATTTTCGACAAGTCTGCTCTTTGCAGTAAGGTCAGATCACGTAAATCGTCTTTTCAGTAATGAATAGAATCAAACAAACAAACAAAAAATAAGATACAAATATTATAAAAGAAAGAAAAGAAATTTTTTACTTATTTATTTTTTTGACATGATCAATTAATTAAATTAAATTAAATGTCAATGATTGATATAGATATAAATACAGTAATATTATACAGAGAAAGAAGGAATTCGTGAAAAGGACTATTTGTATTTTGTTTTTTTAAAATAAAATTAACATACCTATGAGGTCATTCAGAATCGGTCCTATATCTGGTTTCCGTTGATAGGCACACCTGCCATATTTCTGCTCTTTTCTCTTTGTTCATTTCGTAAAACATCTTTTTTCGCTCTCATTTTTTGTATGGATGAATTGTCTGTCAATGAGGCTGTAGATGAACCGTATGAAGATGATTCTTCTTCTGTGGATGAATCGTTCGAAGATGATTCTTCTTCTGCGGATGAATCACCTGAAGATGATTCTTCTTTTGCGGTTGAATCGTCTGAAGATGATTCTTCTTCTTCTTCTTCTTCTTCTGTGAATGAATCGTCTGTAGCATGGTCTAAATACCTTGGGTCTGATCGATGGTCACGTTAGTGAACATTGTAAACATTGTGAATAGTGGCAGTGTTTTACTCTTATAGTGTTTATTGAACTTATACAAGGAGAAGTGAGCATTTGGTAAGCACACTTTATAATAACTGGTATTTATATATTTTTATGTATTTTACTTTTACTTTATGTACTTTACTTTATGTTTATGTATTTTACTTTTATGTATATATGTAAATAAACGAAATAGTTGGAAACTGTTTATGTGTGACTTTCCTCTAACCTCGACTTTAAACTTTTTATAATATATATGTACACGAGATACATTATGAATTCGTAGGGTAGGTTAAGAGAAGTTCCTTATTATTGAAAAAGTAAAATTAAGTTGTTTAATTTTAATAGATAAAATTCATTTTAAGTGTTGCTAACTAGTTTCCTTAATTTACTAAATCAAAACATTTATTTAATGTGTATTATATATTTTAATATATTCTATAAAATGCATTACAATATAAGTATAAAATTATATAAGGATACAAAATTAATAAGCCGCATAACAATGAATCTTTCATTCATATAAAAGTAATGTTGAGCAAATATGTTTGCAGTGACGATGCTTTTTTTCTCATTGGTGATCAATGTCTTTGGAGGGGGTAGTTTTACCACTTCTTTCAAAGATTAATCTTCTAAAATGGGAAGTGACTTCCCCTTTTTTATCTCATCAAGACATGATAGGACAAACTTGTTCCCCTCTCCTTTCTCAATCTTATTTACTATGTCAGCAATTTCATCAGACTGTCTTGATTTTCTCAAGTTAATTTTCTCTTGATTTTACCATGCGCATATTCTCTCAGGGCTCTTTTATTACTTGATGCGACATATCGCTCTTCAGTTACCTAGGACAGTTTAAAATTTCGTATCACAATCTCTGTCGCATCTTTCTATATTTACGGGCTCAATCCCTCATTTTCGAAATTGGTGATACTTGGATTCGAAGCAAAACCACTCAAGAAAATTCAGATGGAATATTCGAAACGAATTCTGATAATTTCTTTCGGCCTATTGTGAAAATTACTAATAAGTTCGTCCAGGAGCATGTGTTTGACGTTTCAACTTGGGAAAATTTTAAAGAAAAAATCATAAACATCGAAAAGTATTTTTGGAGCTGTGCATTACCAGGAACATTGTAAAGCACTACCTTCGGATCCTACATCCTACAATTTACAATGTCTCACGGTGCAAAGGCTATTTGCACCGTCTTGAGTTCCCAGAAATCCAAATAAACAAATAAAGAAGAAGCAATTGAATTCCTAGAAATCCAAATCAACAAATAAAGAAGAAGCAAGTTCACCCTGCAGGCAAGTGAAAATTTATCATCCTGTTATCGCGATGCAGATGTCTTCTTTTATTCAATTGCAAACTCTTCGTCATTGTATCCATGAATACATCTTTCACCTGAATACCTGCTTCTCCGGACATTTTCTCATGTATCTATGAATGTTCACGTCAATTCAAAGTTGATTCATTGATTTATTGCTTATGAGATATACATATATTAGCAAGCTATTTACACAGGATTACAAAGTGTACAGACTTATCTTATATCAAGTAAATATAAATTATCCCAAAGAAGAACCAACTACACAAATCTCCCCAAACTACTGCGAACTTCATTGTTACTGTTACTGACATTAACATTAATCATTTAAAAAAAAGGCTCTCACCTTCAAGGCCGTGCTCGTAAAATTGTAAATCTTCAAAATTTTGTTTCTATCCATGATTGAGAGCAGGTTGGACATGGAAAAACCGTCGCAATGAGTCGGAAGGAAGTTGTGCAAGTATTAAGTCCAGAATTTCGTGTACGCTGGGCAGATAAAAATTATATGCTCCAAGCTCTCAGGGCATTGCATATTAGAAAGTGTCCAAATCTGATACGGAGCTATTTTGTATAAAAATTATTAATTACGAAGCGCAGGCAAAGAACATTATTTGTACGCATTTGAGCAAAAACTCCAGTGACCTTGAGCGGTATTTTCTTATATAAATACAATACCTTAACGTCGAGTATCGGCCAGATTTTAGACAGTGGACAAAAGTTAGAATTTCGTACTCTTATGGCGTTCTCCTCCTTAAAATTATTGTCAAACGCCGACACAATAAAAGGAATATTATTACTAAGAATACCAGGATCAGTAAAAATCGCCGGATTCTCAAAGTTAATAATCTTTAGTAGGTCTTTAGTCTGAGATACTCAATTATAAGTGCAACTTTTTTTTTATTTAACACATTCCTGCGCATAAGATCCAAGCCATACTAAGTATAGGAAACATTTTTACAAGAAGATAAAAATCAGTTGCTGGTGCTACGGTTCGCAAGTCGCGACGTTATCTTCGGAACCAGAAGAGTCATCATGATCTTTTTTTAAATGAAAGGTGAATTCACAAGAAATCTTTATATCCGGATTAAAAAAAAAAGTTAAAAGAGGGTTAATTTTTCGTTTAGAGTATTATTTTCTAAAAATGCCAGAACCCCAAAATTCAAAACGCTGTAACTCCCGCAATTTTAAAAATTATCCAAAATCCTTTGGACTCCAAATGTCTCCTATATAGCACTATAATTTCTTCAAGATTCATTAAAATCGGAAGACCACTTACAGATCCTGATATTTCTGACGAATACTGACCCTTCAGCGACCCAAAAAATCGTAAGATACCAATTTTTATAAAAATCCAACTATTTTAAAAATTTCGATCCGCCATATGGGATCAGCCATTTTGAATTTCGAAAATTTTATTTCAGATTCGATATCAGCGACCCAAAAAACTCTACGGTAAGTGATTTTGAGTTATAAAAGTGGCATAAGAGTCGAGCTTTGAAGCACATAGGTCACTCTTTCCCTCTTAATCCGCGGTAATTTTAAGTATGATTTTTTGTTAAGGTTATACAAGTAAGTCCAAGGTGGACTAAAATTATTGTTCTTACAGATGATCAAGCACGCTTTAGTTTTCTTTTTAGCCTCAAGGCACTCATCATCAAACCACGGTTTAGAAGATTTGGAGTTAAAGAAACCCGATAAGATTCTTTTTCTGAAAAATATGTCCAATTCTTTTGCTACCTTTATTACCGCAGATGTTAAAATATTACTCATTAGATCAACTGAGGACGATTCAAAAACTAATTCGGCATTGAAAGAGCTTGAAAACTTTATAAAGATCGATCTTTGTTGAATGAAACTTCAAGTACTTGACACTCGTGGGCGAAGCAGACACAGAGCTCCCTACTTGCGATTCCGCCACATTCAAGGAACCCAAGGAGAGCCTTACCGGGAAGTGTTGAGATGATGAGACACAATGTTCAACTTTGAAATCGCATAGAATATCCATTGAGGCTACAGTGCACTAGGCCAGATCTATGGTACTATTTCCCGTTAATTATATGAAATAAAATTAAATTATAGTATGATAAAGATAATTAGAACTAGTGCGTGAACTAACGAGCGCTATGTAATAAAAATATTGATATAAAGAGAACAAAAGAATTACGAAAAAGATAGGTCACCATTGAACCTATACAGATCTTATATAAGGGGCATAATTTCTGAAGTTATACGACCCCAGAAAACAAACTCCTCCGATCAAGCTCAAAGTTTGGCTGATTGGAGTCCTATCGGATGGCACTTAGTGCAAAAAAATTTTTTCGTTTTGAAAAATATTTGCTAAAGTAGGGGGGGGGGGGATTTTTAAACTTTTGATGGGAAGCCTCTTCTTCAAACGTATATAACTTATTTCCTTTTGCATAAGGCAAAATTATCTTTGTATGTTTTCGACAGACTTTTTTATGATCTTTCAACTGGTTATAACCATTTTTGAAAAAAGTCAAAATTTGACCTCCATTTTCGAAAATCAAAAATAAATTTGACTATTTCTCTGGACACATTTTATTTCTTCTATATAGTATAGTTAAAAAGCTGATATCTTTTCCTATAAAATAACAAAATTTTAGGATGACGTTTTGATTGTTCTCGAGTAATGGATCGATGAGTAACCGAATGCTCCGCCAGAGCTAAGGCCGCGCGACCGTTCTCTACTGCCTTCAAGACGGGGAATGCGTAGAACAAGCTGCAGGTACTGCGAACCCATAGAACAAGCCCAGGTACTGCGAAGTTGAAAGACAATTTGACAAATGCTTTCGATGAACATGGTATCGATGAAGTAAGATTCGAAATTTGGCTAGAAACCGACAGGTGTACTTTGAAAACTTTGGTAATGGACACCGATGAATTCCTGGATGATTTCTGTAAACGGTTGTTAAAATTAAAAATTCATCACTTGGTTTCAAAGAAGCAATCATCTTTTTTTAAAAACCGGAAGAAAAATTTATTGCTAGGTACGTGTTTGATTTGCTTCAATTTTGCAGAGAATTACGCTATCGTCATTCAGAATTCAGCGCAATCATTCCACTGGAATAACGACCAACCTACAATCTTTACTGTCGTGATTTATTATAAAGATGGTGAAGAGCTGAAACATAGAAATATCGCGATAAAATCCGATAACTTAGCTCATGACACGGTGGCTATTCATGAATATCAGAAGATTGCTTATCTGAAAAATAACTTCAAGCCAAAGAAAATTTACAATTCCACTGATGGTGCAGGGCAACATTTCAAGAATTAAAGTAGCTTTGCTAATCTCCAAGCCCATGAAGAAGATTTCGGTATCCCAGCAGAATGGTACTTCCATGATACATCTCCTGACTATAAAACTATTAATATAAAGAGAGTTGAAACTCGATCTAGCCTACAACGTTCTCCAAAACATCACATATTCACCCCTCAAGCTTTATTCCAGTGGGCAAAGAGTAACTGCAAATAAATCGAAATTTTCTTCAGCAGCAAAGAAAGTCACGCTTCAGCTACCGAGATTCTGAAAAGACAATTTAATCAAGCAGTAACGATTCCGGGTACACTACAAAACCACGCTTTCATTCCTACTCAGGATAGAAAATTTCAAATAAAAAATTTTTCATCCTCTGAGAAGTACGACATCTTCCTAAAAGGCGAAAAAAAGAAATCGCAGAAGAGGTCTGCGCAAAAGACTGCTGAAACGAACAAAATCGCCAAGAAAGCAGCCAATAAAACCAAGAGACATGCGAAAGCGACGAAGAACCACAATTTTAAGAAGTAAGCTATATATAACAAGACAGAAGGGCGCAAAAAAATAAAATCCATCAAACTCACATTCAAATAACTCACCCAGATAAACAGAAACATCACTTTCCTACACATTCAATAGATATAAATTCAAAAGGTTTAATTTTCAAAGCATATTCTAATTAACTTTACACTAACTGTAATTGTAATTTGTAACTTGTAACTTAACAATGACAGTCTCAACCCTGTGAATGCAGAGAGCAGTTACACTAACCGTGTATAATATTATCTAATGCAAGAAATTAGCTTGAGGTTGTTCTACGGGTTCCCCAGCGCGAAGACGGTAGTGAACGGTCCCGCGGCCTCAGCTCCGGCGGAGCATCCGATTACTCATCGTTCAATTACGCGAGAACAAAAAAATGCTATCTTGAAATTTTTCTATTTTATAGAAAAAAACTCAGCTTTTGAACTAGACTATTTAAAAAAAATAAAACGAGCCCAAATTTGAGAAAAAGTTTTTATTTTTGATTTTCGAAAATGAAGGTCAAATTTTGAATTCTTTCAAAAATGTTTATAACCAGTTGAAAGATCATAAAAAAGTCTGTCGAAAATATATGAAGTAAAATTTTGCTTTATGCAAAAGGAAATAAGTTATATACGTTTGAAGAAGAGGCTTCGCATCAAAAGTCTAAAAATTGAATATTGAAAACTGAATCACATATTTGTCAAAACGAAAATTATTTTTTGTACTACGTCGCTGGTGGTCTTGTAGTCGATCTCTGGCGCGCTCTTCAAACTCCTACGGCCATGAGTTTTCGACATGAGTTTTCATCCAATTCAAACGGTTTTTTTTAAATTGAAGCTGATGAAAATCCGCATGATCTTATCAGAGCATATATTTAAATTGAGGCTCTATTTTTTTTTTATTTCTTGACAAAAATAAAAAAAAATTTTTTTTGACTTTTGAAGAGTACCATTTCCAAGAGAATACTCAGATTCATTCCCAAATACCCAGAAT